>JBCJKH010073469.1:0-15044 GCA_039877255.1 Loriculus beryllinus | reverse complement strand
TTAGGGACTGTAGTGGCAGGACAATGGGTAATGGGTTCAAACTTAAACAGGGGAAGTGTAGATTGGATGTAAGGAAGAAGCTCTTTACTTCTAAGACTGGCGAGGCACTGGAATGGTTTGCCCAGGGAAGTTGTGAATGCTCCATCCCTGGTGGCGTTCAAGGCCAGGTTTGACAGAGCCTTGTGTTATATGGTTTAGTGTGAGGTGTCCCTGCCTATGGCAGAGGGACTGGAACTAGATGATCTTAAGGTCCTTTCCAACCCAACTATTCTATGATTCTGTTCTATGACACAAGATTCCCAGGAGCACACTGTGGTTCCAAATAGCAGATAAGCTTATTCAGGACATTCTGGACACTTCATTTACTCTTTTCAGACTTACACTTCTGCTAAAATTCCAGTAAACAGGGATTTTTCCATTAGTATAGCCTACGATCTATTCTATGTTTCTAACTGACAGGTGAAGGAGGCACATAAAATATTATAAAATCCTTCCAAATATTTTAGAAAAATAATTTTCCAAATTTTAAAAAGCCTGCAAGAATAGGTCAGTGGGCTTTGTTACAGAATGATTGTTGTGCTGTCTATTCTGCTATGGACTAGCACCTTCCTTGGAGGAGGGAACTTGGATAAAGGAATATAGAACTGAGTGAAACTGATACTGGAAAACTCATCTTTATCAGGCCAGAACTCTAGTTTCTTCATTAATAGCTCCTTAATAGAAAGGATCAGCTACTTGAAATTTCATAACAGTGAAGGCCATATTAAATGTAACATAATTTTTAATATTAAATTTATCCCTGTTTATACCATCCTTTTGCAGAATAAATTAAAAATCCTCACAGATCTTACCAAAGTGGTACTGTGAATTTATGAGTTAGTCTTGCTCTGTCATTGATATTTTACCCTTTAACTCTTAGAAGAAACAGTATATCTGCTAGCTACAATGTGTTCAATTCTATTCAGGTCACTGTATAAGAGCAAAATGGGTTTTCAGCTGCTATTTCCCCTTGAATATTTGATTACCCCAGGTTCTTCTTCCCATGCATACAAAAGCTCCACATCATAGTGACAAGAAACAGAGTAGACAAGCACTTCGACATCAATTTCTCAGCAACGAGTATGTGCAAGACTAGAAAGAACTGTATTTCCAGTTTACTGCACAAGTAATACAGGTATACCTCAAGTAAAGAAGGAGATGTGTTTAAAGCTTTCAGTGATTTTAGTCTCATTGTTCTTACCTTTCTTTTGATGTCAATAAATTGAGAAAACATTAAGGACCAGTAGAATGACAACTCAACTATGTAGTAATAATGAAGGTCGGGCATCAGTGGCTGAAAGATGGAGATGAGAAACGGTTAATAGAATCTAACAGAAATTACAGGCAGCTGAGGTCTATGTGGGACATGTTTAATCACAGGAGGATTACTGAATTACACATAAGCATCCTATGTAAGAAAAATTATGATGGTTGCCTCTTTCAAACTTTGATGCTCTGGAAAAATAAAGCTCCCCAACCCACCCTCCTTTTATATTTTAATCTTGACAGTATTATAATGCTCTAATACCAAAAATTACGATGTTGTCTGTTAGGAACTTAGAACAAACTAAATTCTGAGTACTCCTAAGTCCGTTTTGAAAGATCACTTGAAACATCTTGCTGTACATCAGTAATGTGGGTTTAAAGCTCAGCAAAAGAAATAATGCTAGAGCAGATTAAAGTAATGCTATGAGCATATAATCGCATCTGCTTATGATGAAAATGTCGAGCTTTAAACAGGGCTCTAATACGAAATCCTACTTTTAAATAATGTAACCTTTTTCTGTGAACATGTTAAAATTTGGAAAGATGAAAATAAAATAAAATTATCCAGGCATCCTGTTTGATACACAACATGGTTACATGGATGTTTAAAAGTAAAATAAAAATAACAAGACACAGGAACTTGTGCATAACCAAAACCAACCTGAGGTAACTGTGAAGAAGGTAACTGGTGGCATGCATAAGCTGTTTAGCCCCCAGCCTAAGAGAGACAGTTCTAGGACCTTCTCTAATTTCTGTGTGATTGTGCCTCCCTGCTAGTCGTGCCTTCCATCACAGTGTGAGAGGGGCGCTGGCACAAGAGAAGCTCCTGAGGGCATCTCCTAAGGGATTAAATGAACCATCTCCAGAACAGTTTGCACTGGCACAACCATGCGCCCAATCAGGGCATAAGCTATTTCCACTGGCAAGAAGAAGTTCAGTTGCCTCTCTTGTTCCTGTTCTCTTTTGCAGACCAGTTCTTTTCAGCTGAAAACCAGCCTTTAGGTTCCTACTGAATGCTATGTGGGTTATTTAAATAGAGGCACATGCTTACACTTTATAAAAAATGTGTACACTCAGGATCAATCTTTTAAAGCCATTTCTTGAGCCAATATAATAATTTTTCTGATTTAGTGAGGCTGACAATAAGGTTTTAACTACGTGCGGTTAAAAAAGGGAGGAGAGCTAGCAACGAACAACTATTATAGCAAGAGAACTCACTGGGGAACATTTCTAGTAAGACAATGAAGAATGTCAGCTTCTTTATTAACAGTATCATTAGAATTTCTAAACCTATACATAATGATAATGTAGGGGGATTCCAAAGATATAGTGGTTTCCCTCCATGAAAAGGTTAAGGGTGAAAGGATTAAGTTTCACCCTGTATGCAGTATAACAACTACGAGAACTATACTGGTTTTTCCCAACCCACTGAAGCGGAGGCTTTACTAAAACCCCTAATATTCTCAAAAGTTTTTTAAAAAATGACCATTCTACCACTGTTACAGATTTCTGCTTTCATAGTTAGATTTCTCAGACCTGTTTTCAGATCCCATGTTTTATTTCAAAACAGGTGTGACAGCTAGATTCACCTTTCCCATCTTGAAACCCTTGAAACTAGCAATGTTCAGAAATGACAAGTAACACATTGACACTAACATATTGACACAAAGCCTCCTCATCATAAATGCAGAGCTTTGCAGAGATATCGTGTTTGGTTTTAGATAGCACTGTAACTTTTACCTGATATGGATACCCATTCCAGCACTGTCTGGTATTCCAGAGCCAGGGTGTCTGAAAGAGAAAGAGAAGAAAGAAAAAAAAAGGGTCAGTGCATACCATTTTGGGCAATGTAAGTGTATACAGTTAACACAAGTGAAGGACAAAACTATAGAAACAGCTTAAAATCTGCAATTTTTGATCGAGGCTATGAAAACTGAATAAAACAAGGAGACTGCTCAAAATTTCACAGCATGAATTAGAGCAACCTCCTTGTTCACAGAGATTTTAGTTGGTGGCCCATGATCTTACTTTTGCAGGAATGCAGGCTGAGCATTTTCAGCTTGTGCTCAGGTGCTCAGATCTCACATTTCCTTCTTATAGCACAGGAAATTTTTGCCTTAGGCTGCTCAGACATTCTAAAGAATATTCCGTGCATGTGCTGTTACATATAAGCATTCTACCATACAGGATCCATTCTTCATCCCAGCCACATCAGTTTAAAACAGCAGATCATGCCTTTTGCTTTCCTGGCTGAAGACATGACCATCCAGAGATGACAGATCTTGCTATCACACAGAAAAGACCCTGATATCTTAGGGCAACATGGAAAGTTCCAGAGAGAAATTTACTTTAGTTCATCTACAGACTCTTGCACTGCAGAAAGCTGGGCAAACTAAAAGACTTGGGAACATGCAGCTTTGTTACGCTTCCTGTTTCTTTGCTGCCTGCACAAGACTTATTTGATTATTTACCTTTCAATGCTGCAAAAGAGCATTTTAAATCTTTCTTTGCAAGCTGGCTGTTTCTTTCAGAGTTCTTTATTTTTTACCTCTTCCTCTGTGCAACTAAAAGGACTCAAGACAGAAATTACCATATGGGCAAGTTCTTCTACCCAACATACTCAACCATTAAGTATTTCCATAGTGGGTAATAAGAACATGACCAAACCACCAGCTACCAAGGAGCCACACTTCCCTTTTTGTGCATGAGCAGGAACAACTCCTTTCAGATATGCACGTCTTGCAAAGCACAGCTGCATCTCGGGTTCTGGCAGCATCTGTACTCTTTGAGAAGCATCCGTCTACAGTACAAGTACCCACCCACAGGGTATCTTGTTAGAAACATGAAAGAAAATTGTGGATTCAAGATCTTTGTGCAACTCTTTTACATAACATTAACTGCTCTACATCCAGTATAAGGAGGGCAGAAAATCATTAGTATGTCTCTTGGATAAAGGCACACATACCTTTACAGCATTATATGCTTCCATTAAATTACATTTTTTCAGACAAATTCTCATTGCATGAGCCTTTTCTTGCTTTCACCATCAGGTGGAGCAGTTCATCTCAGGCAAAAAACATACTGACAAACCCACGCAAAATATAACGGGTGAGCAAACCAAATAAAATAAACACTAGGCAGAATGTTAAGGCCCAGACTGAGAATCAGGCTAGGTAGCTCAGGCTAGGTAGGAAGAATCTGTACCATATCAAAAGCCAGGATAAATGCTACTCAAATTCTCAACTGATACTTTAATACTAATTGTGATGTGTCTTACAGAAGTTTGTTATAGCCTTTGTTGGTTAACAGTGATGCAATATGATTACTAAAGGCTCTTCCTATTTCTTTTCTCAATTTTCCTTTGCATGGAAAATATGATAAAATAGAAATTGTACACTCAATGCTCCTGAAATGGCAAGAAATAATTCTTAGAGTAACCTGAGTAGCATACCAGCATTAAAGTGACAGAACTCCTACGCTTCTCCCTGAGATGTTGTAACAATGGTTAAAGTCCATCCAAACTTCTCCTCCTCTCTGTTAGGAATAACTATTTCATGCAGACAATTTTTTTTTTTTCAAGTATCTCTACAGTAGTTACCATGCTAAGTGAGTTCCCCTCATTTCATGCAACAAAAAGGGTCTTTGGAAAGAGCGACAGCTCCTCTGCAAGTGTTACTAATATACAGAAGCTAAAATATTTCTGTCTGACAGCTGCCTACATTAGATCTATCCAAATATTATAGGATAATTCATAGTTTTAGCCAGGTTTGAAAAGCTGTAACTGTCTTTCATATCAGATTCAAAAAGAGGTAAGAGATGCTTCCTACCCAATTATTTTGCTACCTAAATTACAGGTGCCAGCAAAAAATGCACATTTTTCTCTTTCAAATATTATGACATCTTAAAGCTTCTTCAGGGAGATGCCTGCTGCAGGAGCTGCAGATACAGAAGTTTATGTGTAATTAAAACGCTGAATGCTAAATAAAATAGGTCTCACTGGAGGAACCCATAACCACAAAGCCTGGAAGGATACCACAAACTGACAAACAATACAATGCATGCAATTAGGCCTCAAAGACAGATAGAACATCTGCCTCTTCTGAGCCGCATAAGGCTTGGAAAGCGATGCTGCCTCCTCACACAAAATGCTTCTGGGTAGCTGTTTGGAAACTTAATGGATCCTATGTGGGCAGCAGTGATGAAGACAGAAGGACATCTATACCACCTACTTAGACTTCTCTCCTCCCCAGTTTTCCTCTCCTTGACTTGCCTTAGCATCTCTTGAGTTGACTCTAACAGCTTGTAGCAGAAGGGGACTTTGGTTATGCTTGCCCTGCAGGGTTTTAAGAAAGAGGCAGAGAAAGAGCTTGGTTTAAATACAGCCTTCCCCTCTAACCTCTACAATGAACACAGTCCTAGACTGAAACTAAGTTCTCCAGGTAGACCATGGTTGTAGTTGGACCAGGAAGCATTGCTTAGTCCTCTGTGAACCTCCCAACTGCTGGATATTCTGTGCAGGTTTCAGCAGGAAGGAGAGAATCCTAAAAAAAGCCACAGTCTGCAGAGTGAAACTGAAACACACTGAAGAAAGGTGGGTTGATCAGAAAGCACGTAACACTGACATTCTCAGGGCTCAGCTGAGCCTGCATGTGCTCACAGGACACACTGACGAACTTCCTCACACCAGGCAAGCTCACTGTGAAACAGAGCCCAGCTCTTCCTGACAAGTCCCATGATGGACAGAAAGAAAAGGTCAGTGACTTGGCTTTGCAGCAGATCCATTTTTGATGAACATAAAGTGTGCTGTTTTCACTGCCTGTTGAATACCCAAATTTCCACTTCTTGTTCTTGGTACATAATCTCTTGAGGAAGGGAGGAACCTAAGGGGACTGGAGAAGGGAGGAAATGCAAAAGTCCTGATAACAAAAGGCATCCTTAAGCTGGAAGCAGAATACTAAAAACTTCAGTTCCAATAACGTCAGGCACAAAGCACCAGCCCTACAATGCTAACACCCTCCCCTACAGAACTTAAAGTAGTTAACATGGAAACTTAAGCTTTACCGCACTTTGGTGCAGAGCCTAATAAGTGGAGTATCAGTAACAGAGGAGGATGATAAACAGCTGTTGAATCTGCTGTCATTTACAGTTATTAAGGAACACATCTCTATTATTTTGGTTCCTTACAAGAATATCTGTCAAAAGTTCCATCAAACCTCTCTCCAACTCTATGATTAAAGGAAGTAATTTTGAATAACTCCTTCAGAAATAAAACTTCTCTTGAGACAAGGGAATGACTGAGGATTTTGAGAAACGAAAAAGCAAATTATCTGAGATGTCTGCACACTTAGCCAGAAGCCTCAGGTTGTTTTGCATCCGCTGTCCCATTCATTTATCTTTAGAGAAAGCTTCTAATTGGGCTCTGGCTTTCAGAAGCCCCAAAGCAATGGAAATCTGTCTGTCTTGCTCAAAGTTCTGCTAATACCAAGCATGTGAAAGTTCAGTTTTGATACTAAATGGAGGGGGTGGGGGAAAAAAAATAGTGCAATAAAAACCTCTCATTTGTGATCAGTTCCCTTACAGCCCATTTGGCTGAAAGGTGTTTTTATGTGTCCTTTATCCATGAGGAAATAGATGCACCTGATGAAGTATTATTATTTTAAAATAAGAAATTTTGGTTCATCATACAGTAATAAAAATAACAATGAATACTCCTCCTCATCCTTATCTACCCAGCAGAACCGACTAAGTATAGGAAACACACAAAGGCCATAGGCTAGGCTCTCAAAGAGACGGACAACAGCTGTACATGTCATGAGCAAGTATTTTCCCATACTGTCAGCAGGCCAATCATCAGATGTGTGTATCAGGCATATTATGGATTTAAAGTGAATTCCACATCCATTTCATAGAATCAGCTTATGTCTGTAAATACAAATATATTACATATAGGTCACATAAATTTGCAAAGTAACTGCTTTTGGACAGCTGGAGTTAGTTCCACAGTTTGTGCCACTTCAAGTTGCTGTATCAGCAACTGAATCATTTTTCCTTGCATCCAGCACAACTAGAAATCCCAATATGCAAGTTACAACCACAAGCACTGGTGTTGCTTTGGCCTTAGAAGTGTGAGCCTACACATAAATACCAGGTGTGAAAAAAACTAATGAATACAGTGTTGCTGGAACTAATTTTTTCTTTCTGTAGTCCATAAACTTGAAACAAGTAGCAAACTGAAGAACCACTTCCAGAAATACAATACTAAGCAAAACCCAGGTCCCCACAGAGCAGCTTCTGCCCTAGCAGTTTGAAGTATTAGAGATTTACTAATCTCTAATTTACTCTGATTTACTCCTGACCATGCAGGCATGTTGTAACTCCCAAAGGGGTTCTTCCTAAATTCTCACATAAGTAACAAAAATCTTCTGACTTATCCAGCAGATAAAGAAATACAATCTGCCTGCTGTTTTTATCAGAATACAGTACGTAAAAATCCACGGACATCACGACAGAACCCCCACATTGCACAGAAGCATATTTATGCTTAAGTCCACATTTCAAACCAAAATGAAACAGCATCAGTCCAAAAATATATTTTAAGTTGCTTTTGAAAATAGATTTTTGACCCTGTGAAACAAAACCAGCACAATACAGAAATCCTGAGTGTTCAACTGTGTATGTGCTCACTACTCTGCAATCTCAAAAGGCCGATATTATCTGGCTTGGTTAGTACATTTGGATACAGCTTTACATAATTTATCTCTCATAGCTACAAGCAATAATAAGTGGAACTGAAATTACCACTATTAATTAAAGTCAAGATAATACATACTTTTAGCAAAGTTCTACCCATCTCATTTATTTTGGGCTGATATGGGCAAAGACACCTCCATTCATCAATCTAGAGCAGGTCCTTGCTCTTCACAGAAACAAGTGGTACAACTGAGGCCAGACTTCCTTTTGATTAGCATTTACTTGGCCCCTCAAATGCTGTGCAATTTGATCTTATCCCTAGACCTAATGTTCACTGCCTGATACATAACATAAGACAGATGCAATCTTTTCCTCAACAGCAGCTGCCTTCTCCCACTGCAGGCAGAACACCACCTCCTGCTCATGTGGACCAACACCTTACCATACTGTGAGCTTTACAGCTTATCATCTCTCTAAGAGTGCAACTGTAACAACAGGTGAGGAAGAGACTACAGCCTTTCTGTTGACTACAAAATATAGACATACTGAATGCTTTCCTCCTCTTTTCCACCTCAGCTGAAAATTAAAGGCTTTTAGTAACCATACCAGCAGAAGGACAATTATTAATTAACATGTGTTTTGGGGTGTAGTGTTTTTGGTTTGGTTTTGTTTTGTTTGTGGTTTGGGGGTTTTAGTTATTTATTTTCTATGTGCTTAAATTAAATAGCATCATAATGTTCACTTTTTTTCCCCCCACTTATGGCAAGGCATAGCAACTTTTTCTTTTACAATATATTAATCAGCATTCCTTTCGCACATCACTTGGCTGAACAAGCATTCGCTTAGAGGGGAATTACATAAATTGCTTGCTTGCTTCTTCTTCCTGCAACACCTGCACTCTCTTGGCATGGTATACTGAATGGCTGCTGACATTAGAGAGAGTCAGATTACCAGGCACCACAAAAAGCACCCTTCAGTAGTTTCCCATCCCAGAAGCTTTTATTCTACTGCAAAAATGATTCCACCCATTAATGGCAAAATCAAGAGATTTTTCAATAAATTAATCTCTTAAACACAAACTCCACAGTGGCCCTGAGTTTCATTCCCTATTTTCTTACTTGGCTCAGGGTGGATCAGTAGAAGTGTAGCCTACTGCAGTCTTTCTCTGTTAAGGTGAGTATATATCCATGAAAACATTTGTTTCTGCATATAACTTACAACCTAAAAAAATCTGGTTTTCTTCCTGACTACAGAAAAACTCCTTGATGTTAATTGTTTTACAAGCCACAGAAAGTGATCTTTCTTTTTTCACAAGTAACAATATTTTGCAGCATTTTTCTCTACAGCAGAAAGAAAATGAAACTCTTCCTCATTTTCCTTGATTTTTAGAAGAAGATTTGTGAAGGAGCAACAACAAAATTCTTAGTTGGCTTTTCAAAGTTTCTATCATCTTCCACTGAGTTTGACAGACCTCCAGGGACTTGAGATTTATGATGTCTTGGAAACTTTTCCTGATTACCTAGAAATGTAGGGCTTTTTCCTTGTTATCTTCCAAAAAATTACCCTGGATAAGAAAGGATCTGAACCATGTTAACACCATCACTTGTTAATGTTGTATTTGTTTTGCTATTTCTTAATTACTTCTCATACTAAGCTCTCACTGATGTAAAAAATACATCAGTTTCCAGTCTCTACTGGCCACGTGTGACAGGCATTTTGGTCACAACCGTAGCAGCAAAACGATGCCAACAACACAGCATTCAGTTACCTACACATCAAAATTAAGTATACTTCCCTCTACCCACAAAAGTCTGAAAAAACATCATGTTGATTTGCTGATGAGGAGAACTCAGCAAAATGACAAAATCCATGGTTACTATTTTGCATCAGCTTCTGCTTGTTCTTCCTTTCAGTGACTGGAAATTTACTTTGTGGTTGCTTCTCACATCAAGAACAGCATCTTAATAAAATTCTTCAAAAACCCAAGCAGTCATTCCTATTTTTTGGCAAAGCTGGCAACAGAAGCGAAGACAACGTGACACACTGCTGACAAACCTCCTGAGGTTCTCATCTCATACATTGTGACTAAGCAAGCTGTTACAAGTTTCTACAGAACTGCTTTTTTCTCTAGAGCTTAATGCTTTTTGTCTGCACAAACGAGGTGCTGGGGGGAAAATGCTTTTGCAATGAAGAATGCTCAGCCCTTCCTCTCAGCAATCTGCACTGCTGATTTCCAAACGTAATTAAAAATGATACTTCTACTAATCGGAAACTAGAAAATATACGGAAGGATGCATAAAAGGCCAAGATTAACAACAATCACTGGGAGATGCACTTGACATTTCAAATGCAAATATATGTGTGAGCACAAAAATATTCTTAGAAAAAATATGAATTCAAGTTTCATTTATCTACATAAAATCATCTCCAGAAAGGCAGAGTAAGCTCCATGCACCACATATATTTAAAGTGAAAAGTGGATGTATGATGCACAGAGATCTCATGTTTCTGTCTTGTGCTGATAAATGTGTCATTTCAACTTTCAAATTATGTATGAAGACGGAATCTGGAAGGATCCTAATATTGAGGCATCACATGCAGTGAACAGAAGTGAAGAACACATCATCTGGAGATGCTGGCAGTTTTAATGTCTCCTCTGCTCTGACCAGCCCACCACCAGGTGCTTTACCAGGCCCAGTCATCAAAATATTTCCTCTCATGCATGCACCCTTTTCCTCTGACACTTCCTCTGTTAGGTACTTTGTAGTAAGCAAAACTTTTTAAACCTTCTGCCTGCATGTGTAATGCTAACATTTTCAAGGACTGTTTTGTCATGAGCAAGTTGGGCAGTCAGTGGTGTTATTGAGCAGCTGAAGGTCCGTATAAATATTCTACAAGCCAGGCTGGAGTTCACTGTTTCCCAGTGACACTACTCAGTGTATCGTGCAGTTGCTCTATCTGCAGTATAAGAAGAGGTCATACACATTCAGCCAAACCTGCTAACACTTTGGTGAAGCAAAGCAGTTGTTAACCTGTTAGCTTTACAGCTGCCTTAGATTTTTTGATCGTAGAGACAGACCGCATCAATTAACCTAGAATTTGCAGGTATTTATGAATTTATCTAAAAAAAAAACCATGCAGCTGTAGGTCTGGAATTAGTCTGTAGAGAAGGTGCTGAGGTTTACATTTGCAAACCATACCTTGGGATGAGGGTGACTCCAATAAAAATCATGTTTAAGAGACCATCAATAAGAGAAATGAGAAAGCCCAGAGAGGTGTAATGAGGTAACACTGAAAGGGAATACAATATAGAAAAAAAAAATAAATCTCACCAGTAATATATTTAACTCCCAAGTTTATTTTCCCTACAACTTTAAGGGTAATGCGAAGCAGCTTTATGGCTCAAAGCCCTTACAGTGTAAAAATACGTATTGTTCTGTAGGTTATACTAGCTTAAATACAGTTACTCTGCTCCAAGTCGCTGCCTCAGTAGTGAGTTTGACTAAATAATGGCAACTCAAACCACCAGTCAGGTTATTAATAACCTGCTCTTGTATCCAAAAACATATTCTGCTTCAGGTTTAATTAGCTGCGGAAAATAGAACAGCTTCATTCATCTGAATAGCAAAACATGAAAAGCTCCTGGCAATAGAGTAATGCTGTGCTAAATACTTAGCTACAGGTATGAATGAACTACCTTCATTTCCTGATCAATTGGAACAATTTTTATCATAAGACTGTCCAAATACAAAGCTTTGGGAAGTATTTCTCACAGATTTGTCATTTTTCTATATAGGTCATTGAAAAATTTCTCTTTCAGAAAGCTGGAGTTGCCAAGATGAAAAATACTGTGCTTAAGTCAAAATTGGCAACCAGTCCACAGTGGGACACAAGGTGGGGAAGCCCTTCTTTTACTGTCCTGAACAGCAGTGTAATCTACAAGTAGTCAGAGATGCTGGTATGGCTCAGTACCAGCATAACTCTCCAAATTGCTGATTACAGAGCATTTACTTATTACTCTGATGTTATTAAATACCCCCAGCTGGATTCCAAACAGACAAACTGAAATTCAACTCTAGATATATTTTTTCAATTAGTGCATTGTTTTTCCTCCCTCTACTTATGTAAAATTTGTCCCCATTGTCTACATTTGAAAGTCCCATTGCCATCAGTGTCCTACAGATGAATTAGGGTATTTCAATATTCTCCTTTTGCTTGTTTCTTTGAAAAACTTTGTTTCTTTTTAGCCACAAATAAATTCTGCCAGTTTAGCTTTTTCCTTTTTTGCCTGATTCAGGTTCCAACAGCTTACACAATAACTTATTTCCTATGCTAACAGTCCTTCTCTTACAAATCCTCGTTGTCCAAAATGCATTAATTTTCCTTGTTGATGTACGCTGAAGGGTTGGAGTAATTTAAAATTAAGTTTCTCCACTGACTTTGATCTTTCTCATAGCATGACTCATGATTTATATTTCAGGCATCCAAAGCGCTCTATTAATCTCTCCTAAATGCCCTCAACAATTTTTATGCCCTTTTGAAGAGATATCTGAAAGAAATTCCTTTTCCCTTAGATGAAATCTAATTGTGGTCTTACTGGAAACCTTTCCCACTCATGATGCTTATTTAAAAAAATGTAATGTGACATTTCCCCTTTACCACAAGAGACTCTGACACAAGAGTTCTTTCCTGCTCACAACAATGAACCAGATATTGTTTCATTTAGCACCTAATGGTCAGCCCAACTTCCATAGAAAGGAATGAGCATGATTCTATTTTAACATCCAAAATTATTTTAGCTTGACAATTTTCATCACTTAGTAACTTGTTTTCTGATTAAAAAAAAAAAAGTTATAAAAAATCCAGAGAGTCCAAATCAATTTTAAAGCAAGTGCAATCTGCTAAAGACAGGCTTCATTTCCTCCCTAAGTGGCATACATATCACATTATCCCTCTGTTAATAGCACAGTAAGGTATCAAATATCAGCATTGTGTTAAAAGGGCTCCAGCATGGCCTCTGACATTCTTCATTTAAATGAGAGTATTTACCCAGTATTGGGCAGATAAGGTCCCTGAACAAATGTAATTACAAGGTCTCAGTAATAGATAATACAACAACCTTTCAGGTGTAATATGGGAAGGAAACATCACAACAGGGGCAGTCTGGACTAGAAAAAGTGCCAACTGAATGCCTGCTTCCAGTAAATCCAGAATAAAGGAGATAGAGAGCACGAGCATAGGCTCTGGATGCAATCTTCCCACTTCAAGTTCTTGCCATGTTGTTTTCTAGAGTCAGCTCTCATCTAAACCTACGTGGTAGATATTTCACAAACTCATGCTTTGGTATCTCAGCATTAAAACCAGAAAAATTTAGCCTGGTTTAGTAGGCAAGAATCAGACAGTCAGACATATTCCAAACAGCAGTATAAATATTTCCAAGATGCTATATTTCTTGCACTATTCTGTTCTGCAAAACATCCAGAAGCATTAGTTATATGCAGCAGGTGCAGCAAGAAGAAATGGTAAAATTTTAATTTCTGAATCCAATGCCAACTAAGGACGTAACATAAGCTTGTTTGAAAGCAGTCAGGGATCTTCTCTATTAGCAGCTTCATTCCACTGTAGACCTCACAGTATCATGACTTGATGTGCACAGTAACCACAAATGCAGCACAGCTTCCCAAGTAAGTGTTAAGAGTTGAAATGTCAACTGCAAAAATTATCATCAAGCTTGAAAGAATCCATTTCAGCAATATCTATACAGAATCAGTGACTTCAGGAAAAGAAAACTATTTCCAGTTATGCTGTGCTTTAATATCCGAACAGCTCTTTGCACATACTGTCACCTTTGCTGCAACACAACTGATCTCCCATGAAACTGGCAGGATGACTTCAAAAGCATTATTAAAAATCATGCTCAATAAAACACTGCAACCAGCATGAGGCTTTTTTTGAAAGGCCATGTGTATCTCCTGTCATGTGACTACAGTGAAGAGTCACTGGATAACTGAGAAAGATCAGCTGGCTTCAAAGCAGCTGCACCCTGGCTTGCTTTCCCTGCACCTCCAGAGCTGCTCTATCACAATCCCAGCTGCTCTCTGTTTTACTGAACCACAAGGTGACAGAGCAGATACCAGTAAGGGAGGCAGAACCCCCACCCCTGCTCTCACTAGCACTTTGGAAATTGCCGTGTACAAAGATAAAGATCCTTATTTATTCTTTTCATGTTTTAGAGAACTGACAGGAACAAATAACTTCTGGAAAGACGAAAGATCCTGATGCAAGTCTGATGGACCACGATTGACCCAAGAACTAAATCAAGGTCATAGCTATCTTTTTCTTTGGGAAAATGTGTTGATTCTGGATAAAATGATCACTGTAAAAGGACGGCAACAACCAAGGAGTAAAAGAAGGCAGCCTTTCTGTAGTCCACAGGAACATACCTAACCTGCAGACTTACAGAATTCCAAAATCCACTCCCCAAATTAATAAAGTCAGTTTTAAGAAGTGAGGAAAAGCAGTGTAGTGATCTGACAAGCAAAGATGAAAGTAGGAAATACTGACCTATGAGGTAGCTGAGGAGTATATAGGAAAGGAAAGACTATATAACACTATGTACAATTTAGTTTCTTCCAAGAACAGTCCACTCCCAGTGCCCAACAAGCCCTAAATTGTAAAAAAAAAAAAGAAGAACTGACCAAGGGAAACTGGCCACTATGACAAACCAGCCTTTCCAAGGAAACTCCAAGGATACTGCTGTATCTCCTCCCAGCTACTTCAGATAATCCATGTTTCCATGGGCATTCTTGGCATAGAGAGGTCAGCAAACAAATGCTGTACAGCATGTAGAAAACCATCAGTGATCTCTCTCATATTGGGCTTTCCAAGGTCAGAACAGTCTTTGCAAGGCTACATAAACCAGGTCAGAAAAATAGACAAACAAATGAGCAACCAACCAAACCTGTACCTTCCCACTGCTCCATGGACATACAACTTAGCTCTTGGAAGAACAATAAAGAAAAAACAGCACCAGTGTCAAAATAGACTAA
>JBCJKH010073468.1:0-17531 GCA_039877255.1 Loriculus beryllinus | reverse complement strand
AGAAAAATATTTTTTTGGTTTTTAACATAAAGATTTTGTAGCCAAATGACCATTGTAATTCAGCTGTACATACATGTGCATTCTGATGGGGAGAGAAAAAATTAAACCTCTCAGGTCAAAACCATTCCAACAGTTTATGCAACATTTCCATAATGAAAATGGATTCTATGGAATCATTGTCCTTATAATATTTCTGACTTTTTTTACTGTAGGCTTGTAGCCAGTGTGAAGCATGAGGACTAGATTTGATCATTTTTGTTAGTAAAAGCATAGTATGTAAAAATAAATTGTCTTATCTTTATTTCTACTTGTATGTCAAGGAAATTTAAATTCTTTGAGAACAGTGGTCAGTAGGGAGCCCTAGGATTTGTTCTTCGAGAGTTGCTAGGGACCTTTCAGTCTGTACACAGCAGGGGCAGTAGTGACACTGATCTGTAAATGCACCTTGATCTCAACTTTTAGTGAATGTCTGTAGTGTCGAGAGAGTTTGATCTATCAGCCTGTCTTCTGAGACTACCAGTAGACCATTTGTCATGGTGGAAGACTGTTAGAAGCTTGTCTGCAAGAAACAAAGCTCTTCTGTCTTACCCTTTCCCTCCTATGAAGTAGCACACTTATTTCTGCATTTATTTAGGGGTTCATGGACCTTGTGCTGTTTCAGGTGTTAAACTTTTCCCTCCTTTTCTCCCCAGGGAGAAACCCAACACACAATAGCTACAGTCGGTCATACAATTGAGAAGCTGAGCCCAGTTTCTGGATAGGATGAGAACTACCAGGTTGAAGTCAGTGGAAGATATTTATTCTATAGGTATCATTAGCAACACTGTTACTAAACATGCTGCCTGCTTTTGGTATTTATTTTTCAAACAGGATTTTGAATAGCAGGAAATTGTTCCTAAGAGGTATAAAAATGATCTGGACAAGCCTCCTTAATTTAAGTGTTAGGTCTTTTTTGGTTCAGGCACACATAATGATGGCCTAGCAACATATATCACCAAGAAAAAGCTTCTTTGAAAGGAGGCTCTACTCTTTAATTTCACCCTAGAGGGCTTGTGAAGCTTCAACAAGTGAGAGCTGACTAGAAATCCAAACTACTAGTGCCAAGCTGCTGCAAATTGCATGGAAACCCTCTCCTTTCAAACTCCTGAAAGCTGTGGGCTTGATGCAGAAGTTGTCAAGTGAGTTTCTTTGGGCTCTGACAGGCAGGAAGTCCAATGAGATGTTCATTGCAGACTTCAGATCTGTAAAGATTTGGACCATATTGATCACTGCAATAGAGCATGAGGCAAGTTACAAGTCTCTCTACCCCAGCTGCAAACTCCTGTCGTCATGTTTTGGGCCTCGCTTAGAGTGTCCGCAGTTACCACCTACATGTAAATGCACCCCGCAGCATCTTCAACACAGACAATTCGGAGTTGGCCGTATGACACATGCTTTGTCCCATAGACAAAATGCTGATTCTTATGTCTCATTGCGGGTGATTTGGGATTAAAGGCACACAGAAAACGACAGGTTAGATCTAAAATCAATTTTCATTTACAGCTGAGAAGCAGTTATTGATGCTGTACTCACAGTTCAATATAAGATCTAAAGATATAGACCTTGTGTTTCTCTTTCAATATAAGTAGCATAATCAGTGTCAAATGTTTTTACAAAGAAAATTGTATTGACAGTTTTATTAAAATTGCTGTCTTTAAAGTTTTAAGTTCTCCACAATTTGACCTACTTGAATGGTTTTTAATATGCACACTGACCAACCCAATAGATTTTATGTCACATATTTATAATACTAGTACACACCTGTGTAATGTATTATTTGAGAGATATTGTTACATTTAAGCATTGCCTGGATTGTGAACTCCTGTAGTATTGTCACTGAGAGGAATGTTGGCATGTGTATCAGAATTGCATTTAGAAGTTCTGGTGCCCAATATTTTTAGGTTGGCTATGAGAGAATGTAGTCAAGGCAGATGACAGACATGTGGTTAGTAGAACTATTAGATGACAAGGCATTTCAGAGATGCTAATGTTAATACTCTTCTGTGAGGAAGGACAGAGCTTTTAGATGGCTTTATTATTCTGTTAAAAAATACATCAGAAATTAGGAAGAGTGGTGGAGATTTTTAATTAATAGCCCATTTCAGCTGAAGGAGCTTAGGTAAAACACAGGTTAGTACTTTTGTTCTTTAAAGCACCTCTGTATAATTCAAATTAGCTTTGAGCTCAAAGGCATCCAAATGACTTGTGCCTGGATGCAGTATTTTAAGTAGCTGTAGTGTACCCAATTTTCCTCAACCAGCTCCTCTTTGTTCTTCTGCCTAAGGAATAGTCCTGTTAACCTTTGAAAGGCATGCTTAATTTAAAGCACATTGCTAGCATTCTGTGTGTTTTTGAACCAAAGAAACTTTGATACTAGTTACAGACGTACTCCATTTTCAGTATTTTATGTATAAAGTGTTTCTGGCAGAACAAATCAGTAAGATGTTTTTCCTATCTACTTGATTTTTTTTTTCCCTCTTTCCCTTAATGATTGCCACTTTGTTGCCACTTGTCTGATAACCACACAAACAGAAGACATGCACATAATCCCTGGCCCTGCTTTATCATCTGTATTTTGCACAGAATTATTCTTTTTTTTCTAGGTTATAATTAGGTAATTACATACAAAATGTTTCACTTTGTAGCTCAGCCTAAAAAGGTGACCAGCCATAGGCTGAGCTTTGAATTCTTACAGTGCATACTGAGCTTTCAAAGCCTTTCTTCAAGTTAATATTTTTTTAAGTTTATGGAATTCTAAGACACAGTATGGTTTCATCGTATCGTGGAAACACTTTTTAAAGTGGAACAGTGACCACTTTTCTTCTAACAATAGGTATCTTTTCCTGTTGTAATTTTTCCCATTTTTAGCTGGATCCTGAGCAAGCTGTTTACCTCCCCAAGGTTTCTCTATATTTCCATTTATTTTGTTATCAGCAGAAAGGCTGAAGAACAGCTCTTCAGTAATGACATCAATACTGCACACACAGGGAGAGAGGTCATCTTGTCAAAGCTATAGAAAAACCAGATGGATTAGGATGAAACTAGGTGCAAAATAACTTTGATAGAGTCTTTTAATGTAAACAGTTTAACTGTCATTGGGTTGCATTGAAATCCCAGAGTGATGCAGCATCAGTTGTAGCCACAGCAGTGTGTGCTTTGATAAAGAACCCACAGCCTAGTGTTTAAGATCTACAATCATGTTTTATAATTGTAAGGAAATGTTTTCATTAAGCCATTAATGAAAACAGAAGCTATTAGGATAATACAGTCATTCTCCAACCTTGTCAGTCTATAACCAGGAAAAATCCTTTCATGACGATGTCTCTTCTTTCTACCTCAGTCCATTTTAATTGATATTCATATTATTTTATTCTGCACAACACTAGTTGAAACAACCATATATCATCAACTGTATCATCAACTGTGTAAAACGAATAGTCAAGCTTCCCTTAGACAAATCTTTGGTAATAAGATATTTGATGGCTGACATGTCTAAGGTCATCATTCACATGGTAATGACATAGGTTCATATCATATACTTGTTTATTATCAGCAGAAGCTTTCAGTAACCACTCTGAGAGATGCAGTTATGAGGAAAAAACATGCCACACCACTGAAATGCACAGTGTTATCAAAAGCTTTTTAACCTGTTCAAATTCACAGAATCTTATGGAATTGTTTCTGCACATGTTGTTGTTGTGGAGGTCATCCATCAGCGAGGAGGGGGATTAATACAACCTTCAGGACATATGGTTGCACAGTACTACAGATCAACAATGATACATTTGCCAGTGCAGGTTGCAGTCATGCTCTTACCTGGGCTCTGGGATAGGGGCTGCCCAAACCAGCACAGGAACCAGAGGAGCCCCATCCCTCCCACTGACTTGCCTTTCCCATGGATTCCCAGTATACACTGCTAGTTCAGTGTATCAAAAATCCTCTGTCCCAGTAGAGAAAATAATACACGAAAAGAAAATACTAGCAGGTAGGCAGCCTTAACAAAGGGAGAATGAAATGCCTTAGTTGAAAAGATGGGTAAATACACCTGCAAGAAGTCCTCTCCTCACTTTGTCGCAAGTAAGCAGGCATGTCGTAGCCCCTCAGCACTCTTTTAGGCAGGTGCTTCTCTTGGGTTTATTTTTTCATGCCGCCAGCCTGAAGCAGGCAGGCTCTCTCAGCCATGCCATAAGACATTCACCTAAAGGAGGAGCTTTAAAAAAACTCAATCACTCCATCACTAATTAAACAGAGGTGGAAAGGCCAATTGCTCCTCAGTACAGCCACAAGGACCAGACACTGGAGACCTGCCAGCCTTTTTGAAGTTGGAGGGAGGAGAAAGATGCAGCTTACAGTCCACAGGATGGGTTGTGTGCTCTCTGTGTGTGCATGCTTGTGCACACATTGTTTTTTGTAAAGGAGTCTTTATTATAAGCATGGAGGAAAAATATATTTCCCCAGGGCCTCTTGCTATGTATGCCACTAATGCAAAAGCCCTATATTGTTTTGGCAAGAAGCAGAGACAGCAGCAGGTGAGATAATTGATTGACACTCATATTGTTGTTGTTAAGAGAAAAGCCAGACTTCACCGTCCTGTCCTATGAAAATAAATCTGAAGTCTGGTATCTGTGGGCCATCTTAGTGCTCAACATTCACTAACCTGACCACATAGGAAACATTTATCTCCCTTTTCTCCTCAAAAAGAGAGTGTAATTTTTATCATGAATGCCTTGTGAAGCGTTTTGGTAAAGAAAGTATCTGGCTTTCTTACACTGGCCATCTGCACTGTCACTCTTTTGTAAATGCCCAAGAAACTGTCTGTGAACTTCAAAATCTAAATTCTTGGGAGTTTTTTACACCAGTATAGTGCTAGTGCTGGCTTTGAGACTGAAAGGGTTGCAAAAGTCCGAAGGAGGGATTCGTAGGTGGCCAGAACAAGCATATAGTATGTGATGAAAAGGGCATGATAAATCCAGTAATTAGCTTCTGTCAGCCAGAATAAGGTGAGAAGAAGTGAAAGTTGATCTCCCCTGGAGGTATTCCAGAAGGAGGACAGTAATGAGAACTAAACACCTTCATTTTTCTTGCGATGAATTCATCTGCCACTGCAAGGTTTGCTGGGGTTGGAGGTGCTCCATGCTGTGCTGGCAGGATGAATTTTCCCACAGCAGACCTTCTGCATGCTCGTAGGGACAGGTCAGGACCACAGTCTGACAGTGCGATTGATGCTCTCACAGAGAGCGTGCCTGCTTTACAAAACTACCAATTCCATGGCAGTATTATTAAGTTTATTTTTTGGAGATGTGCAATTTAGTAATTGGCTAAGTCATTTGAGCAATGTACTAAACCAGACCAAGGTCAGCAAAGAGTTATTTCATGTGTGTTTAGCTCTGTTACCTCTCCTGCCTGTTTGTAATAGATTTAACATCAGGTATAAATGTGATGTTCAGTATAAATTAAAATCCTTAAAGGCTTTAGTCCTGCGCAGGAAATAAATGGGTGGTGTGAACAATAGCAACATCAATTCACATCTTCCTAGCACTGCCACTGCTGGTACTCTTTGACTCTGCCCTTTTGCTTCTCAAATTTAGGGAACTGTTCATTGATTTAGAGTAGGGAACAGACTAAGGAGAGGACTTGGACTCCCGAAGGAATGAGATAAAGGCCTTTGCCACAAAGGAAAATCTAAGGGCATAAACTGCAAATGTGCGGGGGTACAAGGAGCTGTTTCTGAGATGTCTGCCTATTCTCCTTTCCGTTTAGACACAGCAAGTTGTAACTCTTGTGATGGTTGCAAAGGTATCAGTCGGACATTGGACACTAAAAGTGTCCCTCATTATAAGACCTCAAAAAATGTCAGCACTGTTCAGGTAAGTTTCAGGGATGGAGATACAAAGGATTGCTCTCCTTCAGTTAGAACTAGGAAACTAGGAATACAGAGGTTGTGGAGAAATTTAGAGAACAATTTCTGTTTCTCTTAGAAATGTTTACTAAACTTTTCCCTATTTCTTTTGCCTCCTTAAGATTTTAATCATGCGATTAACATGTTGAAATGTGGCTATGGAGTAAAGGAGACAATTAATGGATTTTTTTTAATTTATTTATTTGCCATCTGGAGGTTTGAACCAAACACACATTTTATAAAAATCATCAGTAAATAAGACAACAAATAATGAGGTTTATTCCTAAGTAGATGTTTTATACTTTCACAATAGGATTATCATCCTAGGTCATTTGTAATGAATTTGTGAAAATTATTTGCTAGGAAATTATTTTTCAAACAAAAATTCCAGTTTGATTTTTTTTTTTTCTTAAACTTGGACCACTCAGTACAATTTTCCCAACCTTTTCTGTCACCAGGGCTGATATATTTGTTTTCTAAATAAAACAATTCTGAAAAATCAAGCCTAGCTCTATCCAGAGTTGTTTTCTCTCCCAGAGAAGTCTTCAGTGACCAAGTCAATTGGTATTGTCAGAGCATTTGAATCTACTAAACTTCATGAGACATTGATTAGCACTTGTAAAGCAACATGACAATGTTTTGTAAGACTACAAAAATAGAATCAGTAGAATTTATAATGTCATATTGCAATTTCTCCTTTGTTGGATGAAGGTGTCAAAATTAGTACAATTAGGAACTTCCCAACTAAAGCATTTTTTAAAGATTCCAGCATATATCAAAATAACTGGAGGAGAAGGGTACTGTTTTGAGCCTCTTCTGTCAAGATACAGTGATACTAAAATCCTAAATAGGCATACATGTTACCTGACTTGTGTTTGAAATAAGTACGTTCACTGACAGAATGTCATAACAGTTTGTATTTTAAAGTTCACCAAAGACACTGAGTAAACTAAAGCCTGTGCAACAAAAGTGACAATATTCATAGTACCCACACGAGCTAATTTAAACCCAGTTCAGGTATGTCTACACAAGCAAGAAGCACTCCTTGGAGTGTAGTACACATTCAGTGTGTGACGCTCTTATCTCCATTTCTTTAAAAAACATGGAATGCTCTTTCAGGAATGGGAAGTGGCCATGTTTGTCTTGCACATTTCCTTAGTTTGATTGGCCTGGTGGAAACGTAGAGATTTGGGAAAAAATGCTGGCAGAAGTCCAAATATATCTCTTGTTGCTCAATTAATAGTTCTCCTACATCAAGGATGAAGGTGACTCCTAACCCACGGGCAGACTGGTTTAGATTTGGTCACTTAAACTCTGTTTCTCCTTTTAGCCAGCCTCCATCGCACCAATTGAAATTAAATTTCAGGTATTTCAAGTATTCTTGAGCATCTCTCTGTGAAGTCATGAAAGTTACTGCATTGCTCAAAGCAGTGATGAGAAGCTCTCTCTGGTTCATACACAGTGAGAGTTCAATGAACCGTTCTGATTTGTAGATAACACATTTTGTGACTTGATATTTCAAAAAATAGATCTTAGCTGATCTAACCCACATGTTCGGCATCTGAAAGAAAAATGCTTATTTTTTCAAAGTACAATATGATGAGGAGAGAATATTCTCCATTGTTTTTGGTCCTAGACACAGTAACATTGGACATGTCCTCAAGGTGATACTTACGTGGAATATGACACACAGGATCTCAAATACAAGATTGCCAACTTCATGTCAAAGGCAATTAGCAAGAAAGAAATACAGTCTCCTCTTGACATCAGGGGACAGGTATAGAGGATAGTGAAACGCGCAAAGTAAAGAAGGGAAAAAAAGGAACATAATGCACATTCATGCATGGATCATCACATTCTAATCCTTGAGTACTTCTGTCTGGGTTTTCTGATTCCCAGCACAGTTTTGGATGGTTTGTTTGCTGTGCACTACATTCTTGTCCTCCACAGGAAATCACAGCACCAACTGTATTGGTAAGAATCAGAGCACAGCGCAGTACAGTACAGTTGACAAATAGTAGGTTTTGGTTCATTACTTAGGATCGTAGGTAAACATTCTCTGTAAATAACAGTATAGTATAACTTCCAAGACAAATTACAATCTACACAGATATATGAATGTGTATATATAAACCTATATATACAACTCAATTAATGTAGAAAGTGTCTGGTTTTATTATATTGTTGAATTGGGTCTCCAAGAAGTCTCTACTTACAGGACAGGAGAACAGCATCATAGACTATAAACTTAATTCTTATGAGTCACTTAGCAATTCACCCAAGCATACAGAGGTGGTTAGAAACTGGGAGGTTAACCTGAATCAGTTTTGCAGGAGCTTGTGGAAGAAAGTATGAAGGCCTTCCTTCTTCTGCCAGCATGTTCAATGGCATGAAGTGCCATCTATCTCTCATAAGAGACGATTTGAGGCTCAGCAATGGCCTTCTTACATGGCTGATGTGCTTCTGAATTAAGAAGGTGAGGAAGCATTCTTAAAAAATAGTTTTTTTCTAATTTCACTTTCTCAAAATCAAATCCTTTTCCCTGAAAATCCTGGATTTTCAGTTGTGCAATGGCAAATACGTATTTTATTTGGGTAGCAGACATTTTCACTGTAGCACTTGATCAAAAATCTAATTTGTTTTATGCAGATACTGGTTATTTTACTTTGATATTTTTGAGACAATCTCTTCTCAGTTTATTCTCAGGTCTTCGTGATGCAGGAAAGTTGTACTCATTGAAGTACTTTTTCTGCTTCTTTCTAGCATCATTTTCTACATTTTGTGGTCCTTGTGCACAATCTAGAAGCAGTTTGCACTTGTTCGCATGTTTACTGTTTTCTGTAATAGTTAAGTACCTGCTAAGAACTAAGAGCCTGTGGTGGTTCTTGAACTAAAGCTGAAAGAGCTAGTATCAAAATCAGGTGTAAGCAACATAAGTGGTAGGAGTCATTCACTGTTTTAAAAGTAATGGGAAAACATCTCTGGGCAAATATTCTGATAGATGATCCTGTATATCTTACTGCTTTTCATGTATTCTTCATCATCTTCCTTCTTATTCAGCACTAGAGTCAGCTGTTAAAATAAGGTCTTAGAGAGCAGAGGCACAATTATGGAAAGGCCATAATTGTAAAATAAAAATCAGAAAGAAATTGCAATTAAAGTGAAATGATTGTCTGGTTCACTCTGGCTTCCATTTTCTAATCATCCTAAATTATTTTAATGCATGTTTTCAAGCTCAAAATTAACAAAGGTCCCATGATGTAATTCTCTTAACACTCATTGAATATTGCATTATACCAGTCTGATTTCATTCCAATCTTCTGCACATCATCTTCCACTCAGGGCATAATGTTTCGGGACCTCCTACCTGCTCTGTTTCTAGATAGTACTTTTAATACATGAAGTTTTGGAGCTGTTGTGGATTTAAACCCAGTTTCTTATTTGAAAAGAAATATATGATAAAAAATAACTCTTAAAACATGTTTTTCTTTGAAATATCTTAAATTAATAATCTAAAGCTTGCATCAAGTCTAAAATCAAACTCAGTCATGAAGATGAGAAAAAGGAATTATTAACTGAGTAGCAAGGCTGATGGAGGCTGAATGAGATCATTTTGTTCAAAGATTAAAAGCAGTGAACACTGAAGTAGTTGAGGAGGATGGCTACGAACACATCTGACTACAGCTGCTAAATTCAGTAATGATCAAAAGTTAATTATCAAAGCAGAAGGAACTACTCAACACAATTTGAGTCAATAGCTAAGCAGCCCAGAAAAAAAGTAATTTGGAAGAAGTGTTTTCCTATAATGAAGTTATATAAAAGACGTACATTTCAAAGAAACCTGCCTAAAACATGATTGCATTCTTCCTGATCAGAGAAAAATAATTAGCTCTAATTGACAGACCTGCTGCACACCAAATATTTTCAGATAATATGTTTCCGCATCAAAGCTTAACGTGTAGAGTTACTTAATGTCACTTTGATTTTGCCTTCCTTTATCTTCTGCACTGGGCATGCTCATGATACCACAACAAATACACTTTGAAAAATGAATAAGCAACACCTATAAGACAAATAAAAGCAGAAGGCCAGATCCTGCATTTTTGTCTCAAGCAGAATCCCTGACATGCATTCTGTGCTGTGTTTAACATCACCACAGACCCACTCAGAGGCAAACTGAAGCATTTGTAATGACCAGTTGCTTGACCATCCAACATTAAACTAGGATGGCATGTAGATTAACCTGAGAGTTTGCAAGATTTTTTAAAGCTCTTTGTGAATGGGGCTGTGTGTGGAGGACCCATGTGTCCCTTCAGCATGTGCCTTTTCTTAAAAGTTAGGAAAGTGCTTTCTCTCAGTAACAAAGGGATAAAATGTGGAAATTACTCATGTAAAACCTTAAGGAAAGATAAGTGCTAGAATAGTCATGGTCCAAGATAATAACATATATCTGTAATTCTTCTGAAAGCTGCCACATTTCTTTCAGGTAAACAGTTGCCATCAGTGCAGCTAAGTAATCAGAAAATCAAACGTTCAGTTTATACTCTGCTCTTTAGTATTCTATGACTTTAACATTGCCAGTTCTCACTCCCTGAAATATCTTCCTCTTCTTTAATTTTTCATGTAAACAGCTTAGCTCACACCATCATGCACAAGCCTTTCCAGAATATCTTCTGCTATACTTTGTATTAGAATTGACTGCATTATTATTTACTTGTGATCCTAGACACTCTCCACTCTTCTGTTCTCTTTTCTTTATCTGTATTTTGATATCAAGTTTTTGTAGTGATTTTTGAATAATTCATGGGGGGAAAACTGATTTAGATGCAAGCTTCACATGCTTGAACTCAGAATTGTAGTAGTCCAGCTATTTGGTATATTAAAGGGTCAAGCAAAATACCATTGTACAGTCAAAAAAACCTCTGCCATTGTGTAAGGCTCTTTATGAGCTTTAAAAATAATCTTAGTTCCCTGTAGGATGGGACTGAAATTGGAGTTTAGTGGGAGGCTTGGGAAACTGAAATGCCATTTTTGATGGTGTTTTAATCCATTTTAAATGAAGCATTTGTATGGCGTTACATGTGTTTTATTACTCAGAAAGATTTCTTAAAAACAGCTTCTGACTCTGCGTTTGCACTAGTGAAAAGGGGAGATTTGGGAGAGTGTCATTGGAAAGAGGCGCAACTCACATTATCTCACTAATGAGGCAGGGACCCCAGTTCGTCATACGCTTGTTTGAGAGTACATAATTAGGTTTGGGTCTGTAACACTTACTTATGCAATCTTAAGTTTAGCATTTTCTGAGGTTTTAGTGTTTTATTTAGCAACTGTACTGTACAGTTAGTGTAATTGTTTCCTATCGTGTTCATTGATTTATTCTTTAGATGAAAAATACAATCCAAATAAAAATGTCCACATTTTATTTGCACACTGGGAGCCAGCCCAGAGGATTGCAGTTTCACCATCTCAGCTCTCGCAAGCTTTAATTCCTTCTCCCATATTTTAAACTCATTACTGGGGATTTCCATGGATTTAAACACAGATTTTATGTTTGCTGGGATTGGAGGCAAAAGTGCCAAATCAGCAGGTATTTTGGAAAACTAGCCCTGTTGTACAGTCCAGAGGAAAACTCATTCTGGCAAAATTTGGAACCCAGTTGTGCAGGTCCCAAAGGTTTCAAAAGGTTTTCATAAAGGATTTAATTCCTCAAAGGCAACATGAGCATTTTTCAGGACTGCTAACATTAGCAGTTCCTATGTGGGAACCTTAAGCATAACAGAGGTTAAAGTTCCTCACCAACCCCCTTCTCAATTTTGATAGGCGTTATAAAAATATCTGTGAATGTAATTAAGCACTAAAACTTCCCTTACTATAATAGGTTTATGGATCAGTTGTCTTAATTCTGCCTTTCACCGCTATCCGTGCTTGTAATCTCACTAACCATCTGACTGCTTTCCATGTTTAAATCTATTACAGTCTGGTTCTAGCAAATGCTAGGAGTTCTCTGAAATGATACGGACACATTAGTTTATCCAAAGGTGATGTTTCAAGCCTTCTTGTGTTAAAACATCATTTACCTGTTCTGGAAAAAGAGGGGGGATGCAAGGTTGTGTCAGATTACATAATTGTGCTACAGAAGCATTAATAAAGCATAAAACCTCCACTAAAATCTCGAGCAGCCTCGCCAGTGTGATAGACTGGCGCAGCTTTGCCGTCTCTGCCCCCAGCTGTGTTGCTTAGCAACATTTTAATTCAAGAAGAATCGAAGGAGATGAAATCCTTGTGGAGAGGGAAACAGAAATAAGAGGGCCGTTGACAGATGATCTGAGTTGTTTCTTCTAATATACTGTGAAGATCACTGGCTCTTTTCATGAATGATAAATGGACTGTACACAGATCAATGGGTTCAGCAATAAACTGGAACCAGGCTCCATGTCTGAGGTGGTGCAGGCTGAGAGGCCCAAAGATTTACTCATTTAGATGATTTGGAGTGTGTTTTCTCAAAGGTTTCACAAGAGGAAATTGATCTGAACATTTGGTCATCCCTTGCCCTTTCCTGTTGCTGGTGAATAAAGACTGTTTTGGAGATGGAGTCCATTCTTCCCATTATTTTTTCCTGTTGTTGTTCTTGTTCCAGATATGGACAGATAGCTTGTGACAAAGGGACCAGAGTGGGAAATGAAGTAATCTCCCTGAATGAGCAGTTCCTAAACACTCATGGCCATTAAAAATAAACAAACCACGCTGATATCACAGACTGGGGCAGAAATGTTCAAAACCTCTCGTGCTGTATTCCTGAAGAGTGATGTGTGCACTGCCAAAGAGCATCCGCGGGTTGATGTTTGCTTGCAGCTTGGTTGTGCTTTGGTGTGTTGCCTAATTGTTTGTTTCCCCCACCCCTCTTCTGTTTACAGGCTGCTGAAAAGACAAAATTGAGAAATATTCCTGTAAAGTAAGTTCTTTTTATATCCGTTTGAAAATGCTAGTTTAACCAAGTTGTTCTATACAATCACTAAAAAAACTAGGACAGCAAGAAGGGCGAGGAAAGAGATAATAGAATTCAAGATGCCCCTAATTGTAGATATAAAAAGGTCAGTATCAGTGAGGAAAGCTTTCGATTTCTCATGTGTCCCTAATGATCGCACTCCTCAAGTTTCATCCAGTTTCCATAAATTAATGTGTTGTCTATGAAGAGCTGCCAAATAATATCACAGTCATACTCAATACATAGTGCTTCTAGCCTTGGGGATGTTTGTACATGCTAAAAAGATTATGATTTTTAATTGCAATCCTTGAGGAGGTCTGACAGAGAGGAAATAGCTAGGAATGTGCCAAATGATTTCTAGACACATGGGAATGTTTTGCACCTATGTATCAAGGCTTTGCCATCCTGTTGATTAAGAGCTCTTTCTCACTCCTTGTGTGCATCTCTCATACCATACACACACGTATGTTTCTGCTCTTTTCAGTAGGGCTCTGTGAAGGATGAGCAAGCTACTAGGGAGCAATTTCAAGGGCATTTTATGGGAAGTTCTTAAATCTTAGGGCACTAGCGGCAACACTCAACCATATATCATTGAATTAAGAAAGTTGCTATATAGATGTCCTGGCTCTTTGAGAAAAGCCATTTTCAGTTAAAGCTACCAACAGTCAGTGATTCAGTTTAGATAATGAATACTCTGGTTTTAAAGGGCTCTTATGTACCAATAAAACACATATTTTTAGCTTCAGTAGGAGGTGATCATTGCAGTTTAACTAAGTCGCAGTAACTGTATATTCCTGTTATAGACAGAGGAAATGCTTTTATTTTTATAGTAGTTTGCTGATTATGCTGGCTTTTGGGCTGGAGCAGTTTTGTATCTGTAAGAACATGCACTGACAGGACTCACAAATCATTGTGGTTTAGCACATATAACAAAAGAATACAGTTCTACTTCTCACTTGGCTTCCATCATGTATAGACATTTACACCTTATAAAGTGAACGCAAAATGTGTATGAGCACTCATTGGAGTGATTAGGCAAGATGCAGGGTAGTCATGAATCACTCTTTCTTTATGTTTCATTCAATCTGATAAAAATTAGAAATAGGATCTGGCAGGGACCTGATAGCACATGAAACTTCTGATAAGACAAGGGACCTCTCTCGCCTATAGGGCTAGTTCAGATTCAGTGCAAGCTGAATTAAAGTCATTGTTAGTTGTTGGTTGCTTAATAGCAAGTGTGAAATGAGCTGTTTTCACCTCACATTCTGGAGAACCCAGGACTTCCAAGGTGATGAGAGTCCTGCAGAATAAATCCAAAATAGTTATTTATCCTTTATTCACTTTTGTTTAACATTTTGAGTCAAATTCCCAGGAATAGCTCAGCTGAATTGCATTTTCCCACATATAACAGAGACATTGAGCCTTTCAGTCATTAAACAGCATGTATGTGATACTGATACCCACTTAATCCACCGGGATGAATTGAGAGTTGGAGCAGAAGGGTGATTAAGGTTAAATCATTCCTTTATAGACTTCGGTAACTGTAACATTTTGGAATGGAGGAAGGCCAGATGGACAGTCTCACTCTTTCCACCTGCATGGGCATATTTTACCCTGTCATATTTCCCCCGACTGGTTGGTTAACTTCTCTCTGACTTTGTTCATGGTGGCAGTTTCAATTAGTACCTTAGGGAACCCATTATGCATATTAATTACACTCTGCATAACAAAACAGCAGAAAAATCTGCCTAGTATTTTTCAGTGACATGTAACTATTTAAGGTGCCTGTATACAATTATGTGTGCTAAAATACTACCTCTCAGGGCAGAAGTAAGAATAGTGTCTATAAGATAGCCATAGTAGATATGGATTGCATTTATGTAAGTGTCACAGCCACACTTAGTACAGCTCAGTCTTGTCTAGCTTTTACTCGTTGCTTTTGCAGCTCTCAAATGTCAGAGGATTTCACTTGAATTTTAATGTTTTTCAGAAATGCGAAATAAAGTTAGTAGCTTCCATTGTCATAAGGGCTGAAAGCTGTACAGATTCCTTCTACCATATGTGACTTATCACATTTTTAAAAACACATTTCTGTTATTAAGACATATGTGATAGTACACGTCTGCAAATGTGAATTGTTTTTGGCTAAAAGCCATGTACTAATAAGTTAGTTGAATCTAACTGCATTTGACATCTGTTACAATATATTTTTTTACATATATAAGTATGTATAAAATATTCGCAGTTGTCATTAGCATAAAAAAATCCCTTGTTTTTATGTTGTGCTGACATAGTTCTTGTATCCCAAAACTGCAGTCAAAAATCTCTCCCTTTTAATGACTGTAGTTTCTGTAGAGTCCTTGGACAGAGCTTGATATTAGTTTAGGGGCATGATGAAGATTTCAGAAGTGGTCTGTTTACTTTTCATTGCACAGTTTATTGATGTTGGTGGTTTAATGTCTGGGAGGAAGTTTAGTGTTCTTTTTTTGTTCTGTTGAATTCCTGCAGCCCTTAACCCTTTTGGAGGGGAAAAAACATGGAAGTTTCCTTACTACAGTTCATTAGGCAGCCAAGTGGCTGATTTCTTGATGTTCAAGTATCTGTTGGTGCTTAGACTTACTGATGTGAGCTTCCTGAAGGCCAAGGTAGATGCAGGTGCATTTGGCTCCTTCAGAAGGCTTGGTCTCAATTGCATGTTGTTTGTAGCACTACAAGAGACTACACATCCATAGGACCTCATTTTTACATATTGGTAGCATCATCTGACATGATATCGTTCCAAATAAGCACACAGAAAAAGGGCAAGAAGTGTCTGTGTCTGCTGAACTGGTTTTTTTGTGGGAGGAGTTGAAAAGCGGGGAGATTGGAAATAGTGCATTTACTTTTCCAAAAACATAAGACCTTTTTTTGTCTGTATGTGATGCCGAGGTGTCCCCATAACTGCAGAATACATAGCATTTAACTCACTTACCCTCTCCTGCGCTTGCTTTCTCCCATTGGTTTTATCCATGTTTACATTGAGAGTTTGTAGTAGAAAAGGGATTTTTTGGATGCAAAGTCCTATATACTTTCTTTATTACTTGCTGGTCCTTATCATGCTGTTCCTACCCCTGAGTCTTGAAGGAGGTAACCTTACTTAAATAATTTTGTGCTCTGGAGGGTTTATGATTTCTAAAGAGCTGTTACATGGGAAACTGTTTCGAATTAGGACACATCTGAGGAAATAATCCATATACCCTGTGATTTGATGGAAGAGAGGGAGAACAGCAATACCATTAAAAGTCATGTTGTGGTATAAGCCCAGCCGGTAACACAGAACCACACCCAGTTGCTGACTCTCCCCCTTTTCCCCCTCACCTCCATCCCCTCAATCCTGGAGGGATGAGGAAGAGAATCGGAAGAATGTAACTCCCACGGGTTGAGATAAGAGCAGTCCAGTAACTAAGGTATAACACAAACCTCTACTGCTACCACCGATAATGATAAAGGAATAACAAGGCAAGAGAATATGAAACTAAAAGGGGAAAAGGAAAAGAAAACAATAAGCACAAGTGATGCACAATGCAATTGCTCACCACCCAGCGACTGATACCCAGCCCTACTCGAGCAGCCAATCTGGGCCTTCCAGGTAACTCCCCCCGCCTGCTCCTCCCCCCAAGTTTCTATACTGGGCACAACGTGCTGTGGTATGGTGGTATGGAATACCCCTTTGGCTAGTTTGGGCCAGATGTCCTGTCTCTTCTTCCCAGCTTCCCATGCCACTTCTCACTGGCAGAGCATGAGACTGAAAAGTCCTTGATCGGAGTAAACATTATTTAGCACAACTAAAAACATTGATGTGTTATTAGTGTTGTTCTCAGGCTAAAGTGGAAAACACAGCACTGCACCAGCTACTAGGATGGAGAAAAAGAACTGCTACAGCTGAACCCAGGAGAAGTCAATAACATCATTGTTCTGAACCCAACTGATCATCACTCTTCACGGATTTTTTTCCCAGGCTTTTGTAGGCAGTAGGAGCCCACTTCAGCATAGAGCCCAGAGGAATCATTCATGTTGGCTTGGACCACATCACTTCTATCAGTTAGGTTAAGCTGTAGGATCCCCTCATATCCAGTCACAGTCAGGATTACGCCTCACACTCAAGTACAAATACCTTTGGCTTGGCAGCCCATACGTTAACATAGAGTAAGGGTCAACCAACCCAGGGCTTTATCTGCCAGTGGCAGAAGGTAGGGGAAGAAGAGCAGCAATTGCAGAGGCATCCTTCATGGGCAGTGTCCTCCCAGCTTCCTACACACAACTCTTTACACCTTCATAACTGCACATCCTGTATTTAGGAGGTATCAGTGGGCTTGCTGTCCATGCAAAATCTCTTTGAAATCTGTCTATACTTCCAGTCCCCACAACATCACATGGCACTAAGCACCATAGTGTGTGAAAAAATACTGCCTTTTGTTTGGTTTTTATATATATTCATGGGAATCCACATAAGTAGCTATTCTTATAGTTATTCTTACACAAAAGAGCAAGTGATTACTAAGTGTTCTTCATCCCTGAAGAACAAATAGGCTAAGGAGTCTTCCTACTCAAAAGCCACTCATAATGCAC
>JBCJKH010073455.1:0-11795 GCA_039877255.1 Loriculus beryllinus | reverse complement strand
CCGATCTGAGATATTTTAAGTATTTACAATTGAGGGAGGTTTATCCAACACCATTTGTTTCTACTTTCTGCCTGTTAATGTTTAAATGTTTTTTGCTGTATTTGGAAAACCATAGATCTTGACTAGGCACTACAATTTTGCTCTTCCATGTGGCTTGTATCTGCACAGCTTATTTAGGGTTTGATAAGTTTCACTCTGCTTCCAGCTCAGAATATCGTACATGTAAGTTCTATTCACAAATCTTTCAACAGCTGAAGATTTAGAAACTATTAATCTCAGGAAGTATGGATTTCATCCCTAGTGACAACCAGTATTGCACATATATGGATGAACCAATAGTGCACATGTATGTCTCTTCTCCTGAGTAACAAGAGGGAGATAGGACAAGAGGTAACAGCCTCAAGCTGCTCCAGGGGAGCTTTAGATACGGTACTGGGAACAATTTCTTCACTGAAAGGGTGATCAGGCATTGGAACAGGCTGCCCAAGGAAGTGGTGTAATCACTGTCCCTGGAAATGTTCCAAAACTGTGTAGATGAGGCCCTCAGTGCATTGGCTTAGTGGTGGTCTTGGCAGTCCTGGGGAAATGGTTGGACTTGAAAGGTCTTTTCCAACGGAGTTGATTCTGTGATTCTATGAAGAAGAGTTCCTGTCTCTGTGAGATGATTCAGGTTGAATTGCTATATAGCTGCATGGCTACACGTAAATGCATACACACACATCTATACAGTAAAGGGAGCAATTAGTCATGAAATATTTTACCACAGAGCTTCAGAGGACTAGGAGTCGCTTTTGATTTAGTAACATCTTTGCTAGGAAGGTGATGGTGGAGATGAGCCAATGATTAGCATCCTCTCACCTTACCTGTTGGCAGTCATTGATTTAATAGTAGAAAAATTGGAAGTGTGATATTCTATCACCAAGTTTAGCTTAGAGAGGGGGACAGAGAAAAATGTAATATGAAGAACGGTGGACAGAATGGGCAATGAACAGGATACTTTGAGAAATAATACAGAAAAAGTCCTCTCCCCCAGAAGATGCATAAGCCCAAGACCTATCCCACCCTCAACAGCCAAGCCCAATTCATTGCTAAAGATGTAATATATCTCTGAGTGGAACAGTGAATTTTGAAACCGTCAGTTTATTCCAGTACTTTAAGTGCTGGAAGCCCAGAGGACTTGCCAAAAGTAGTTCTGTCCACATAATTAGGCTTTTAATGTAAAATCAGATCTTTGTGGATTTCTTTCTTTTGCAGGACCGCAACTGGGGAAAGAAAGTGTTTTGATAAGCATGAGTGAGCAGCAGCATATGTTTTCAGTACTGTTAATAGGCTGGAGCCAGTGTCAAAGAGAACATATGTATCTCTTCTTCCAGCCACCTCTTTTGGCTGCTCTTTGGGCATTGATGCCAAATAAATAAATAAATCTTGTCAGTCCTTTCAGGCCATTCATTAACTTAATTTGTTTTTGTTAAATAATTCGTTGTAGCTCTAGGGGTACCAATTTATTCTTTTTATGAGTTTGATTTTCAGATTCATACATATTTCCTGTGTGTGAAGCAAAGCTTCACACCCTTTTTAATTGGGTTCTGAGTGTGTGTATATTTATAAGTAAAATACTCAATTTTTGTTATTTTTTGGAGTTTGGGATTCTCCACAATACTGAGAGCTTCCAGGAACATATACCTGGAGCTGCTTCTCGAAGAGTAAAACTCGTTTAGTTTCACTTCTCTAGTTCTAGTATTTAAATTCTGGCTCAAGAGGTTGTTGCTGCTTTTCACTTTTTTCCAGTGAGAGAAGAACATGGGTAACGGGGTTCATTACAGTGCTGTCCTATGTACTAGTGTAGTGACTGCGTTAAAACTAGGGGGTCTTCCTACCAGCCCAGTGTGTTGAAGAGGCTTAGGAAAGGGTTGGATGATCAGAACTAGCACAGGAGATGGACAACAGTGTGAGATGTGGGAGGTAAAGGTAGATCTGCAGTAGCAGGTGGACAAGGCATCTCCAGGTCTGCAAACTCAACTTGCTGTTTGACCCTGTGTTTCTCTGATGAACATTACTGCTCTTAGATATAATATTGGAATATCTATTGAGTAATTACAGTACCAGCTGGAAAATATCCCTCTTCCTCATATCCTCTCATAGCTTACTCATTTCATAGCGGTAAAAATATGGCAGGATTGAAATACAGATGTGTTTTGGAAACATTAAAATTACAAATTATGTAGGTTTATAACTTTTATTTGTGCTTTTAATAAGAGATGTTTGAAATTATGAAGCTCTATCTTTTCATGCAATTGTGTGTCTGTCAGTATTCTGGAGGAAAGGCTGTCTCTGGGAGAAGGTATCAAAGTATGAATACTGCTGAATGATTCATTTATAAGTTGCTTTATTTGTCAGGAGTTTTTCTGTTGTACTTTCTTCTATAATACCTGATTTTTTCCATGGTGTAATAAGCTCATATTCTTAGAACCTTTGAGAAAGTGTGATATTACTTTGATCTCATAGGCTGGACAGTGTGGCAGATGAAGCATAGCATACTTCCTTAAGGTTCATCTGGAAATGAGGCATGTATATTCCTATTTATTCTGTGTTGTTACCAAAATATAGCCTTTTCTGAGTGCTTACATTTAAACAGAGCACAGAGAAAGAAAACTCCTGGTTAAGGCAATTGAGTTATCAGTGAATCTGGATTTTCATTTTTTCTTATGTGCTTGTAGGTGTCTGGTGTGCATCAGAATGTGTATGTTGAACACTAAGATGAACACTTAAATTCTTTAGAGAGGTTGAGGAACAGTAAGCAATAAATGGGGTTATTGACCCACTTTAATAAATGGTCTGTTGAAAGAAATCATTTACGTGCATATAGTATTTCTTCTGTGCTACATAAAAATCTCTGATGTGGGCTTGACAGATTTGTTCAAAGAAAGTATTTATTGTAACCTGAACTATGTAACATGTCTTGATTATAGATGTTTCTTGTTTTTGCTTGCTTAGAATGATGTTATTGCCTTTTTCTAGGAGTTGTGCACCTTCATTGCAGTGCTTTGCACAGTACTAGGTGTGTTAGATGTGTCTGTGCTAGGAGCTACTGAATATTGATATTCTCTTTACTCCTAAAATTTTATGTCCTTTTTTCCCTTTCACTTCTTTAGAGGGAAGAAAAATGTGCTTAAACTTGTGTTTTAAATGCATTTCAACGTAGTCTTTTATTGTTATAATTTACATGGAGCTTAGATGGCTTAACAAACAACTTTTTTTTGGGTCAGCTAAATGATGCTGAGGCAGCAGAACACTCTTCTCTACAGTAGTTACCTTAATTAATAGGGCTTTTGCATGCTTTCTGTGAGGACCTCCATACCAGCTTTAAAAAAGCCCCAGATTCTTTAACCTCTGATCTCATAAGGGTGTTACTGGAGGAAAACAACTGCTTAAAATGAAAGGCAGGCAAAATGGGTTTGAAAAAAACTTTATATTCTAAAATAAATACATTATTATATAGCTGAAGATACAGGGAGAAAAAGTATCTCAGTATGCAGACTGTTCTAGGGGTCTGAACTTGAAGATGAACAAGGCAGTTCATTGAGATTTCCTTGTATTTTACAAAGAAACAAATATATCTCTCGTGTGTGTCATTGTCTGTTAAGAAAATGCCAGTGTGAATAATATTTAATGCAGTATATTCTTATTTGTTTGTATCTGTATGACATTTTGTTAAACATAAAAGCAAATGAGAAAATAAGGTGCATCGGGGGGATATTATGGCTGAGAGGGAAGTTTATCACTGAACTGTCATTGGCACCTGAAAGAATTCATAGGCTCAAGCGTCACACGATACCACATTGCTAACAACAAATCATTTAAGTATGTAGTTCTGAATTTAATCTATGTGCTACCTTCAAGGTTAGTAGCTAGAGGATACTTGGGATCAAAGAAGGCAGAGTGTGAAAGAATCTATTAGAGTCTGAACCAAGTGCTTAACTTAGATGTTGAAATTGGTTTATCACCTGAATCCAGAGCAATGAATCTTGTGTTTAGCATAGAGTCTGTTGTGGTGTTTTGGTCATCCAGAAAACTGTCCAATTCTTGATGACAAGGCATCATGTGTACCCTCATTGTCAGGAAAATTCTGCATGGAGTCAGCTGAGTTTTGTCTTCAAGAGCAATTGAATCCCAGGCTCCTTTTTCTGTGGTAACTTACTCTGTCAGGTATTTAAAGGAGAAATTAACTTCTATCAAGTTGAAGCACAGCTTTAATATTGAAAATTTAAGGAAAAGAACAAAATGATGGAAAACTGCTCTATTGCAAAGTACTTTTAGCTTAATAAGTTACGTTAAACATGGAGCCACTTTTTGCTATCTTTTTTTTTTTTTTTTTTCTCCAGAGGGAATCAAGTAGTCTAGAGGGACAATATTAGTTTCATTTCCTTCTCTTCAGCTGGTTGCTGATTGTAAGGTTAACTTAGGAACAAACGTGGTTTTGAATGGTGTGTGTCCATGAACAAGTTCCTATGCATACAAGGTTTCAGTAGTATTTTCTAGGATCACTTTAGCTTTGCATGTCCATATTAACTGAATAGATTTCAAAGAGATCCATGAAGGTAGTCTTGAATATATATGGCTGCTGAATATTCCTTTATGAAGTCTCTTGTAAAATAATGACCTCAGATACAGTTTTGACTCAATCATTATGTTCATTAAAAGTCGTAAGACATCTATTTCAACAAAAAGCATAATAGAACTAATCCAACTGTGGAAAAAAAATTACCCTGCCCATCATCATCTTGAAAAAATATTTTCATACTACCTCATAAAAACCTTGCTGACAAAGATGAAACATGTTTAGTGATTCCAGGTGTGGGTTGAAACGTACTATGCAGTCAAAGGAGGTCTGCGAAGAGCAGCTTCCTTTAGAAGAGTCTTGTGAAGCTTCTGGAAAAGAACAAGTGGGGGTGTGGAAGAACCTGAGAGAAAGTTTGTGTTTGTACATTGAAATGTGATCTGGAGTAAGAAGTAAAAATTCCATAATTGCATTAGTAGCTTAAAATGATTGGGATAATTGAGCTAGTTAGTTGATTCTGGCTTGAGTGTCAGTGGTGGTGTGTGAAGGGAATTCTCTGAAGGAGAGAGAAGTCGCTAGTGGCAGATCTGAGTCACAGAAAGTAGGTGGTGTTGTCCTGTGACTTCAAGTAACCATAGCTTTCTTCAGTCTTTATGTTGAGATGATTTTTGTCTGCCTCTCCTTAAATAAAGATGTCTAAGTTGAAACACTGGTGTCAAAACCATGGAGTCACTCAGTTAACACACTTGCCTCTCGCCTCAAATACTATGTCCTTAATATGGGACTTGTTTCGTATTACTGCCCAGCAAGATGGAATCCATGCTTCCAAATACATTTTTCACCATTTACAGCTTTTGATGCAGTACCTTAAGCTTGATTTGTCACCTCAGGATGATTCCATATCAGGCGCCATGAATCAAATTATTTTCTAACACAATGGGTTTAGCACTTCTCCTGCTGTGACAAATGGTTTTGTGGAGGTACCAAAATAAATGCTTCACAGCAGCAAGCTTTATCCCATATTTCGAATAAAATCTGCCCACTTGTCTACTCTTCAGTTAGCTAGAGAGCAGTACAAGGAATTGTTTTCCTTTGAGGTGAATCCACATCAGTATACATCATAGGCTTTTTGGAATTCATTGCTCCTAGGAGAAAAATTTCACTGACTGTGTGGGGCCAGTAGCAACGGGGTACTTGTGAGCTGGTATGCTATTCCAGTGGCCTTGGCAGGGTGAAGGAAACCAGCTACAAAACCTGCAAGTCTGCTAGTACGTCTTCAGGGATTTTTAAGCCTATGTGCATATCACTCTTTCTGTGTTTCTGTAATTCTTTCAATTGGAAACGGTATATCTGGAGGGTGTAGGCCTTGCAAAAGGTTTCTGTGTTTTGAGCGAGAGTGCAAGTTAACTTCTGGCAACTCTGCTGATGTGAATATTCTGGCTCTTCGATGAAAGAAGAATTAACCTAGCCATAATTTTTCTTTACCTGTTTAAAGATTAGAGAAATAAGAACACCTCAACTGAAGGCGTCCCCGTTTAATGCCTTCAAGCAACATCATAAAATTATTTTATCTTTCCATCCATTATTATTCTAAAACAACATTATAATTTCCAGTTGTTGATGGACTTATTGAGTCCCATTGCAGTCTTGTTAAGAATTTAGATCATAATAGAAAGAAAAAACTGAGACATGAGTGGGATATTTTAGGGGCAGAGACATTCTACATTTTGGGAATGAGGATACACATGCATGCACATGAACACACTGACATGCATAAGCAAATGTTCAAATAATTGTACTCACATCTGTTTCCAGGGCATTTGATCGTATTCCCCAAATCAAAAGCTTTGACATTCAGATGGTGTTTTCGTCCTCATAAAATGTTAGGATAAAAAACCCAGGGCTATATTGGCAGTAAACTCGGGTTGCTTTCTAAGTGCTTGTTTGACTGCAGCAAACACTAGCATATTATTGACAGAACAGTTTTTCTTCGGGTGAAGGTTCACCTTCATCTAGAAGTTTATAGGACATTGTTTTATATGGAAACTTTTCTTTTATTTTACAAATATATTTTGATATTTTACATGAGATATTTTCTAGACTACGAATTTTATACTTTACTTTTGGGTTGCCTGTTACTAACACATTGTAATTTCTCCAAAATGCTTTGCAAGAAGAGAAATATTACTCAGTGGTTTTGTGTATAAAATACTAGCCTTCCACATCAGGTACTGTATTTCACATTTAATTTGAAATTGCTGTAGATATACTGAACTGCTGAAAACAATTTGGATAGGTGGTGAAGCACGATAGCAAGACCATAGATAGTGTAAGAGATGGGGGTTTTAACTTTTTAGTTTCCATCTTTCAAAAATACAATGTCAGATCTAAAGAGCCTCTTATTTAGCTGAATCAGAAATAAATGTTTTAATTCTCTGAATCTCAAACTTGAATGAAATTGCAGCATAGGAAAAGGTGCTACTTCTAATTAGCTTTGGGGTTTTCATACACCCACATTATGAAGTCATGTAACATAAACCTGAGATTTTAGTCTACATGTCTATAAACATCCATAACTTAATATTTGTATAGATGGGAAGAATAATTACATTAATGCTAACTGATTGGTTTCTGAGATAAAGGTGTTTGCTCCATTTGTGAACTAGTTCTCCTCAGTGCATTTGATTGTATCCAGTCAGTTGAGGGAGGCTCAAAGATGAAAGTACTAAATGATTTCTGAGCAATTACAGGTCTTCACAGTGAGAGCGGAAGGATATTGCTTTTGGTCCACAGCACAAACTATTTTCTCTAGATACCAAAGTTCCATGGCTAGATCTGTTTTCAGGTAACCCTTTGGTATCCTCCTGCATCTGATGCCATTTTTCTTTTCTACCAGCCTTTGTATTTAGTGGAGAATCTTTTTCCCAAGTATGTATTTAAAATGCTTAAACTACAGCTAATCTGATTCTTATGTAAATTTAAACTTTTTGATTTCAGTAGTTTAGGGCTTCCTTCTTTTATCTCATTCAGTACTAAATAGGAACACACACAGGCAATGTTAGGTTCAGATAATGGAAACAAGCACTGAAAGACGTAGGAATTAAATATAATATTGTATCATTTGTCATAGAATTTTTGATGCCAATGACTAGAATGTGGCAACCTAATTGCAACTAGTCTTGAAGCTTTCTTAAGGCTGAACATGGGCCAGCCAGCCAGCCTAATGAGTTAGCCAATTTTAGGTGTGTTGACCAGGTAAATTTTCACTTAAAATAAAAGCTAGTGTTTCAAGGCAAATCCTATGCCTATTCTTACTTCAGTGTTTCTATTGTATATAGGACAGAATGGCATGTACACACTTGCTGAAAAAATACTACAATAGGAATTTTAAAGTTAATTAATGTCTCTGAGAAAAATCACACTCTCTTCATCAAGAAACATTTATATCAGCACTGCTGCTTTACTGGAGACAAATTAAGGGGGTGACTTATTGGAGAAAAATTACTTGAATACACTGTAATAGCAATAGGTTAAGAACCCGTAAGTGCTACCCCAAATAATGGAAAGAATATGTAATTAGTTAACCTCATGAACTCTTGTCCATGTTTGGATATCTACTGGAATTATCAATTCCACTCTTATTTTTATGTTATTTTGGATAGGCTTTTTGGTAGACTCTTCTCAAAATTGCAGCAAAGTCCATCTAAGAGTGTACATTCTGTATGGAAACCATGTAAGAACAGTGAAGCAGGAATCTCATTAAGCAATTTTGTAATATCAACATTTGGCAATTCACTCATGCATACCATCTGCAACCCATTTTAAAAAAACACTTTAGGAAAAAGTGTAATTTGAGGTGCTCAGCAAGCTGCATGGCTTCCCTGTACAGATATGAATTTCATGCTGAAGTATTGTAACTATTCTGTAATTGTGAAATATAAATACAGGTGAAATCTCCATCTTGTCTGATGTGAAATGCTGTTGAGTATATCCAAGAACGTCTATTTAGTGAGGAACTTGGAATTAAATTCTAGAAATCCTTATGTGCCTCAATCACAAAACTAAACCTAGGTTTTGGGGGGTTAATTTTATTCAGAGTAAAATCATGCTAATAATTTTACATTAATGTAGGATCTGGAAGGCTTCAGATCCTAGAGTTCCATGCACAGACCAGTAGCATTATACTTTGCTCTCATGTCCCATGGAGGTGTCTTCTGAAGTGTATTTTTAACAATGATACTACTTCCAAAATATTAATTCTGCCTGCTGCAGCAATGTTAATAACTGCTGGATTGTGAACTCCTAGGAAAGCAGTAGGATGTAGCAATGTTAATGAACTCCTTAAAATAATGACAATGAGTACAGTGATAATGAGAAAGCTTCTTTTATGTTCATTAGTCGCAGAAGAGTATATTTTTATTATGGAACTGATTCCTGTAGCAGCAGCTCATAGTGTGATTGAAGTCTAAATGTTCATTTGTGTTAAATATGACAAAATAATGTATAAAGCAGGTATATGAATCACCGTTCAAGGTGTTACAGCTTTTTGACTTCCAATCAAATATGTATTGTTACTGGTAAATGATTGTGACTGACTTTTTCTGTTGTAGCACGCTTAGCAATGCGGTATTGTATTTTGTGCTTCTTGTTGAGTGAGAATATAAGTGTATTTCAAATCAGGAAATAAAACTAACATGGATGCTCTTGTAGAAAATGAAGTAGGAACATATTAATGATGAAAAGCAAAGGCACTGCTTATGTGAGCTGAGTTCTGTGGGACTGAAAGCATGAACAGTTTAAAAAATAGGCATGTAAAAATCCATGCTTTGAATAAGAAAACTCATACTGAATAGGTGTAAAATCTCAGGTTTGCTCCCTGTTTGACAAGTAAAACTTAGTACTTTTAGGAAAGATTTTTCTGTATTTGTGTCTGTTTTCATTTCAATTTAATTTTCTTCTTGTAACAAGAGACTATACAGCCCCATATTCTTATTCATTAAATCTTTGAGATGGATGGAAAGTTCTTACCTAACCAGAAAAGATTTAAAAGTACAGACAGCACCCCCTCTCAACCTTAATTGTTTTGATCTTATTATCTCTTGAGGAAGACAGCTAAGAGCTGCCACATGCAGACCATTTATTTTGCAGCTCCCTTTTGAAAGCAAGTCAGTGCAATGCTTATAAGGCATCAGGGCTGTTTGCCATTTGAAGTGCTCATCCTTTGCTGCTGCTTCATGGAAGGGGTCTGCTCCCCACCAGGAAACACATCTCTGTGCTACCCACACGAGGACCAGAAGCCAGGAGGTACAGAATGATAAGGAGAGCTCTAACACTGTCATGTGTGCAGGTAGCCTGCAGAGCAGTCTGTGTGAACTGAGACTTCCTAGACATGCTTGGAATCCTCTGGAAAGAGCTGAAGTGGCAAATCAGCCAATTTCCCTCATTTCTAGCTAAGCTAAATTTGTCTCTGCTTATGAATGAGAGCTTTTGACTTAAATGCATCACTTCTGATAAGAAAAACAAGATTAGGAGACAATGACATCTGCTGGCTTTGGAAAGAGAAGACATCAAATCAGCATATCCTGATCAAGCAAGGACTTTGCTTCTAAGCAGTCCTTCATTTTGAGTTTTCCATGAAGCTGTAAAGCTATAAGGCAATGTGAAAAAAGGTATGTGGACAGACTCCTGCTGTCAGGAGCACCAAGCATCTTGGGAAGGAGTGTGTCTGCTGGCTTCTGCTGCACCAGAACTCACCCATGCAGGAGGGTGTTCCAGGGAGAGGGAAGTATCTGACCAGCAGCTCAGTGGCAAGAGCTGCTTCCCTGCACGGACCCTCAGAAAACTTCCCGAGACACACTTCTGGTTTGCTTACTTGATTTAGATAAGAACAATCATGGCTAACTGATCCTCAAGGAAGATACTGTTCTAGAAACCCAGCATATGAGAAAAAAAAAAAGATTATTTTGGTTTATTCCTTGTCCTGGGTTTAGCAGTAGCAGTCAATATTTCTCCTTCTTAATAGCTGGTGCAGTTCTATGTTTTGACTTTCGGCTTGGGAACATAGCTGATAAAACCGATGTTTTTAGTTGTCACTAAGTGATGTTTATTCTGACCAAGGACTTTCTGAGTCTCATGCTCTGTCAGGGAGGAGGGGAGGCTGGGAGGAAGCAGAGACAGGACACTTGACCCAAACTAGCCAAAGAGGTATTCCATACCACAGCATGTCATGCCCACTATATAAATGGGGCAGTTACCCAGAAGGGCTAGATCACTGCTCAGGTTGGGCTGGGTATTGGTTGGTGGGTAGTGAGCGGTTGTATTCTCTTCCCTTGTTATTTCCCTTATCATTATTATTATTGGTGGTAGCAGTAGCGGTTTTGTGTTATACCTTAGTTACTGGACTGCTCTTATCATAACCTGTGGGAGTTGCGTTCTTTTGATTATCATCCCCATCCCTCTGGGAGTGGGGAGACAAAGGGGAGGAGTGAGCGAGTGGCTGCATGATTCTGAGTTATGGCTGGGCTTAAGCCACGACAAAGTATAATAACAGCAGAAATTCAGTCAGGGAAATAATAGTGATCCCTACTCTGAGCAGTCAAATAGAAATGAAACAAGCTGTTTGCAATTTTTGTCTTTCTCAAATATTGCAACTAAACTGTCCACTTAGCATTCTTTTTTGTGTGTGTGAATGTGTTATTCTAATTTTTAAAAATCAAAGTACTTGTTCATCTGAACTTTGTCTTCACATAGTAAAGGTTTAACTAACCATATGTAAGAATTAAGAGACAGGATGGTTAATTGTGTTAAAGGGTAGTAAACACACTACTACTTGGAGCAGTTTTCAATATGATTGATTCCCTACTATTTGCATTCTTGCTTCTTGGATCCCAGTTCAAGAAGCTGCATCTCTTCAAGCAGACAAATAATCTATGCGACTGCATTCATCCCAAAGCAACAACTTAATGACATTTTATCCTACTGGCTACACTATGAAAAAAAAAAAAAAAAAAAGGAGAGAGAAAAAGAAATGCTTATCTTTGTAAATGGCGATAGACACAAAAGGGAACTGGACTTCAAAATATTTTTCCCTAAGTTATGGAAAGTATTATATAAATCCTTTATGCATTAAAAAGACAGTGTTCAAGGCCAGGTTGGACACAGGGCTTGGAGCAAGCTGCTCCAGTGGAAGGGGTCCCTGCAATCCCGTGGCAGGGGTTGGAGCTGGAGGAGCTTTAAG
>JBCJKH010073454.1:0-21831 GCA_039877255.1 Loriculus beryllinus | reverse complement strand
TTAACATGAACAATAAAGTACTGACATAAGTGCTCTTATTACAGTGTCAATATAATGAATATGTATTGTACTACTGGAAAACTTAGAGAACTTCGGGCTTTTTTGCTTCCTAGCTCAGGAAGACTGGGATCACTTGACCAGTGGAGGCTGGAAGGTTGGTGATAGATATTCTCATCTCCATTTGACCAAGTATTGGTTATTTCTTCTTTCTTTTTTCTTTATTTTTTTAAGAGCAGCACGTAACACTGAAGCTGTTCTAGCTTGCAGATGTTGAAACTTGAGAAAGAGCTGTATCTCACAGCCAGCTAAAAAAAAAACAAACCAAACCCAAAGCAAACATGCTGTACATCCTATAAATCTCAAGGCCTCTTATGAAAGACAAAGACTTAACTTGTACCTACCTCTGAATTGAAGTTTCACCTTTCTGCTCCATAATAATATAAGCCCGAGGTTTCATTTGCTGGGTTTTAGAGTAGTTAGTTTACCTAAAAACACTCATGGGTCATTCACCATAGCAAAGTAAGCAACAGCTAGTTAGAAAAGTTACTTTCCAGAACTCTCACTAGACAAAAGTGCTTAGTTTTAACTGATTTATTAACACATTTTAATTCAGATCCAATGTGATGGAAATAGGTGTTATTTTTTTTTTTTTTTTTTTTGTTTGCTTGAGGTATTTTTGTATTGAAGAATCATGTTAGTTTAGGGTGTTGTGTTTGCATGATTAAGATCTCCATGTTAGAACTTGAACAGATTTTAAAAAGGAAATCAGGCTTAGACTTTGTGAAACTGCTAGTGCTTGCTGGTTTCCCAGCTGTCTAATAAGTTGTGGATACCTTTATGCAATAAATGCGTGTTTTCTGTGCCTACTGAATTATGGGGTTCTGTGGCTACCGCAGACCTTTATGCACCTGAATAAATTACTCATGCTTTGGACTTAGACATTGAAAAGGTAAAGTATGCAAGGATTAAAGTGACTGTATTTCCAATGGAAGTCCAAAGAAGTTTGTGAAATGATGCTACTGCTACTACTGAATTCTAGTTTAGAGCCAACTTAATAGCAGAAAAATTAACACAAATGAAGCAATTTTCATATTAATTTCTGCATTGCCTACATGGTTGAATTTAACCATGCATTGTCAATACTAGTTAAGATACTTTTTTATACTGGTACTTTAGCTGGGTTTAATTATTCTAAATTCTAGGCTTATTTTCTTCATAATTGAATTGAGATTCTATAATTTCCCTTCTTTGACAGAAACTGTGCATATATAAATATATCCTAAACCTGTAATTCCTAATAATTTTAACTGAGAATCAGTGTCACAAGTGCTAAATACTTGATTATGGAACTTTATTGGGAATACATCTGCACTCTGATTAAATTCTTTCAGTTTTGTGTCAATATAAGTGTCCGAATACAGCGTATCATGGCACGTTACTGCTTTGTCATTTGCCATGTGAGGTATTTAAAATACCAAGAAAACAGGAAGCGATTTACTTAACCACTTACTTTGCAAAAAGGAAAGTGGCTTCAAAAATCCAAATCTCTAGCCTCAGCTGTTGCAGCTGCTTACAAGCTGTGTGTGTTGTAGTGACAAACTGGTAGAAGAGATTTTTATCCTGTTAATACGCAGGTATTTTTCAATGCAGTATTACAGCACCTTGAGGTTTAACTGCATTATTTTCTTCTATCAATCTTGCCAGTGTTTCTGAAATAAGAAATTGCATGTGAGACCGCTTCTTTGGGCAGAGATATTTTCTCAGAGGTCATGTTTATTAAGCCAGTATAAAAATACTGTTTTTCAACTAAAGCTTTACTAAAAAAATCATCCTGTTTCTTGTAGGAGTGGCTAGGCTTGAAGTTGTGGATGGATTTTCTCACTTTTGGGTTTCTGATTTTGAGAGAAATTTCTGTTTCTTGACTTTCTGTTAATTTATGAGAAAAAGAAATGTAAAAAAGCAAGATTTGCCTTGGGATAGTTTTACCTAAAGCATGGATTTGGTGTTGGCACTGAATAGTTGTCTTTTGGGGAAATGCTTTTGTATCTCAGATTTAAAAAAAAAAAAAAAAAAAACCAAAAAACAACAAAACATTTGAATTTCCTGTATGATATAAAAGTTCTCAGAAGGGAAATTTTGCTTCTTTCAGTAAGAAAGATAAGCTTTTAAACATCATGAATTTAAAAAGCATGCTTACTACTAAAGCTTTATTACTAAAATACAGACAGGAATATAATTTTTAGCAGAAGGAATTTAATTTGGATTTATAGAATTTGTAAAGCTATGTCAACACATACTGTGTATTTTCTAATAGACTAGTGGTAGGTAGCTTTAACAGGTAGTGTTAGAGCAAGTCCAGAGGAGGGCCACGAAGATTAAAATGCTGGAGCCCCTCTCCTATGAAGACAGGATGAGAAAGTTGGGCTTGTTCAGCCTGGAGAAGGGAAAGCTCTGGGGAGACCTTAGAGCAGCTTCCAGTAGCTAAAGGCAGGCTGCAAGAAATCTAGAGAGACATTTTACAAGGCCATGAGGGCCAGGACATGGAGGAATGGTTTTAAGCTGGCAGGAGATTTAGATTGGATATTAGGAAGAAATTACTCTCTGTGAGGGTGGTGAGGGACTGGCACAGGTTGCCCAGAGAAGCTGCGGCTGCCCCACCTCTGGCAGTGTTCAAGACCAGGTTAGACGGGGCTTTGAGCAACCTGCTCTAGTTCAGGGTATCCGTGTCCGTGGCAGGGAGGTTGGAACTGGATGAGCTTTAAGGTCCCTTCCAACACAAACCAGTCTGTGATTCTGTGAAAATGTCTCTTACAATTGTGTTTGGTTCTCAATGCTGAATGTGTCTCCTAGCTAAATTACTGCTAAGATTATTCAAAGTAGTATCCAGCTGCTGAACTGGGACTACGATTTGTCATAGATTTCCCAACAGTTTGCCTCATACGTGATTATTTGACAGTAGGTGCCTGTTAATGAAGGTAAGAAATAGCACAGCCTTTCTTTTTTAGTTTCAAGTAGATGACTGACTTCTGCTTGAAATGTTATCCACAAAAAGTGAGGCTAAATTTCATCCTGGTGAGTAAACACAGAAATCCTTTCTGCAAGTAATCCAGAGAGTGGTGACAATGACATTGGATTCTTCTCTCGCAGGAAAATGCATTGTCATGGGCCTGGGCTTGCCAGTGGGAGCATGGAAAGAGGATAGCTCCCAGAAACAGTACCTGTGCATTCAGTAAGGGACACCAAAGTGCATCCCACAGCTGTAGGTCCCTAGTCCGCAGCACACAGGGAACTTCAGGGGTACGCTGTATCTTCTTTCTAGCCTGGTGAGTGGAGGCTCCTTTTTTAATGGTGAATTTCATGGAGTGATGGTTCTTTGCACAGCTCAAGAACCGTGACAACAAGGCTAGGGCTGGAAATTCGGAGTACTTATTCAAAGCAGGAGGAAATGAAATTAAGACCCAAACTTTGAGGCAGAGCTGACCTGGCATATCCATTTGAAAGGAAGAAAAAGCCGGTTTTAGGCCAACTGCTCTGGAGATAGAAAGAAAGGGTATCAAATTTACGAATCTCTAGTGAGTCCTCACTGATAACCAGTGATAACCAGTGATGACCAGTGAGGAGCAATGGGAGAATAGCAGTAAAGGGTGTGAGCAATGTGAACTGCAGACCTGTGGGGCTGAAGTGAATCTATGCAGTGTTGAGGGGCTGATGGTCTCCCATGCTCTTGTGTCAACATCTGTGCACTGCACCTTCAGAGCTGTGTGTTGGAGCTGTTCCTCTTAACAGGTTGCCATATATTTTTAACTGACTATTAACTGAAGTTACATGGAAGTGCAACATGTATATGGACTAGAAGCTATTTTATTTGCTCCAGAAGCTGTAGGACTGGATCAGTAAGGTGGTGTGCCAAGAGGAGAGATCTGGTTGCTCCGGTATCATATTTTCTACTTCTGAGAGAGCAAGCAGGTATTTTCATGTAATAGTGGAATGCATGCTCTAACTACTACCTTCCAAACATTTCTAAACAGCAAGAGGTAGCACAGGTATGCCTTAAAGGCAGCTAATTATTCAATTTTGTTATCATCCATGTAGTGATGATTTAATTTTAAAGAATTTATGGAACAAAAAATAGAGGTTTATACTGTTACATTTTTAATTTAAATAATATTTAAAAACCTTACAATAACAATGTTCCATCATAATTTTGGATTATTTTTTGAGGTGAGAACAAGATGTGAACAAAGTACACACTCACTTTTTGTGGATAATGTACCCAGTGAGGTACCTCAGCTGATGTGAGAGATTTGTGGAGATCTACATCCCCCTTTTTCCCTTGCCCAACCTGAAAGAATAGTCATGCTTTATCTGAAATGACCATAATATCTGATTCTTCTTAGCAGAAAGAATGGAAACTTAAACATTCTCTGACAGAGAAAGTAAGGTTTTGGTGACATTAGGTACAAATCTGAAGTGAGGATATTGAATATTTTTTACTGAAAAAGATCATATTTGAGGGGTACGGTACACCTTATTTGTTCAGCTTAGGTAATTTTTGAAACTTGAATTACACAAGGAACTGTGAGGTCAAAGATGAATTTGGTGTAAGGAGCAAAGGTTATGGGGTCGGAGAGCCATTTATAGTATGATATAGTAATTATAGTGAAGTTAAGCACTGTTTTAAAGATGGTTTTGTCTTTGCAGACAACAGAACATTTCATCTCAAGCAAATCCTGACCCTGAGCTTGCATTACACCTGACTGCATGGTAGCTTATTTTTAACTGACAATATGGTACTTACAGGGCACATAAAGCCAAGTCTTAAAACTTGGTGGTCATCAGTAGTCATCAAAACCAGGAAGAAAATACGCTTCACCTTCTTAGCTCTCCTGTCATTTTGAAATTACTTGTTCTGGAGACAAAATCTAATTTGCACTTTCCTCCTCCATCCCTTTATACTGAGATGACTGGCAATGTGTAAGTATCAGCCTACACTGCCTACAGTGGATGATCCAGTAAACTAAAATTCAGCTTCATGTTCCTGGACACCCTCTGTAGACTTACATGCCAACATAAAGAAAATTAACAACTCGATTTGTTGTATACTTACAAAATATTACAGAATCCTGGCATTTTTAAGTTCTTTTTTAACTCAGTGTATAAAATAAAAATAGTTGTCCACAAACGCAGAGTCAAGGCAATCCAAGAGATCTGAAACAGTTGCAGCGGGTACTCTGGAGAGGCAAATGGTTCGTTTTTCATCAGAGTAGATTCTAGGACCAGCTTCTATGTGAATGCTGAGTTATTGCTGATCAAGAATTGATGCCGCCACATTACATCTACCTGGCACAATTTGGGAAGTCAATGTTATGTCCTTGTCATTTTCTTTGTTAGGCTTGGTATGCTGGTTGTGGCATTCAAGTTCTAAGATAAAGGATTATATTCATCTGCCTGTATGCTTGTTCAGACATGATACACCCAGACTTGGAACTACTATGTAAATGTCATTTCCTTGTGTCATGTCTCAGTTTCCTGCTTTTGCCAGAGTACACTTGGGTCATACCTTTTTATTTTTAGATGATCAATGTAAACATATACTAGCAGCTGCTATAGGCTGAAATTATTCTTCTGAGCTGCAAGCAACTTGTGAGCAAAACCTCAGCATTGGTTAGGTTTGCATGCTAAGCTTGAAAACTGGTAGCAACTGAAAGCTAAACACTAACTACATAATCTCCAGAGGTCCCTTCCAACAGTTCTGTGATTTTGAAGTGTTTCACCTAGAAGCCAATTATTTTGGTTTGCATAAGTGGGGAACCCTTAAATCAGTTAAAAACAAGCTGGGAAGGAAGAAGCATTCAGAGAGATGTAGTGGTCGGAAAGAGGGGAAAAGTGTTGGTGTGCATGGATATGGTGCTATAGCCAGTGCTCAAGAGAGATTCTGATAGTCTAAGCTGGGGCAGAGAGCTACAAGCAGAGTGCTAAAGCAAGTGGCAGGGAAAGAGGGAGGTCTGATTTTGTCTACCATTTTTAGAACTAACTTGCTGGAATGTGGTGGGTATCAAAATATTGTGAGAGGAAGAATGAAGAATAAGTGTGAGGAAGAGTGAATAATAAGGGTAAGGAAGATGGTTTTGTCACATCTGGCTTAAGTTCTAAGGAGATATCACAACACAATTGGAATTTGTGAATCAAACACCAGATGTGGCCAAATGTGAGGATAGATTCAATAAATGGAACAGAGCAAGAGAAGAGCTAGTTTTATGGGGGAGAGGAAGGGAAAAGCAGGAAGATAAGGACTGAGAAATCACCTGTACAAAATGAACTGCTAATAGGAGAGACTTCAGCTACTGTCTCAGTTAGGAACTGATGTTTGGTGGTAAATGCATGGAATAGAGCTTCATCAGGAGTGAGGTAATGAGCCTCCCCAGCTGATATAGGAAAAATGGGAAGTCAACTGAAACTGGTGTTGTGAGTTTAACTGAAAATTAAGCATGTTCTGGCAGCACCCATCTTCTATTTAGCGGTGCATGGAGTAAAATTCAATCTGCTTTAAACTGTTCAGCTAAGCTGCTGAATGCAAGACTGTATTTTAAAAGCCTTGCTAATAAAAAGTACATTTAGTTTATGTATTGTGTGAATCTCCTTCCTGTAAGCCATGTGAACAAAGATAACCTGCTATAAAAGCAATCCCAACAAAACCGCAAACTTTGTGTTACACAGAAAAATGCAAGACAAGATCTAAAGCCTCTAAGATCTCTAAGCTTCTGCTTAGATGTATTTTTAGGTGAAGAACATAATTTTGTCAGAAAGGTGGGTGTGCTTGCAGGCTGTGGTCTGAGGCAGATGAGAGAAGCCTTAGATGCCGTGTCAGAGTTACTGAACTTTTTTTAACCTTCTGAAGAAAATCAGTACACAAATTCTCTCAGAAAACTGGTGAACCAAACATTGAAACCACAGGGCACAAGCACACAGAATGAAAATGGAGCATGCAGCACAAGTTCTGCAGAATGCAGTTAATTGCCCTTGCTTGTGCTCACAGCTTTTGCTTCGCCTACAAAACCATCTTTATTCTGATTCTCTTACTCCATCCTGCTGAGCAGAGCAAGTGGCTACCTGGGTGAGCCCACAATAGTATGTTTCAGAAAATAAAGGAAACATCAGGTCAAGCTAATGTAATAGTTCCAGGAGTAAGGCAAATACTGAGGTAATTAACTGGATGTTCAGACTCCCACGACTTGGATCGTGTAATCATGTCTTTTATCACCTACCTCAGATGCTTCTTGTTAGAAAAGCAAAAGGATGAGGTTGACTCATCTACAGGCCTCTCATCAACCAGACAGCAGACGTAACTTAATAGAAGCCAAATTATCACCCACTGCACATCCTCAAGGTGGACTCAAACTAGGTTCAGCCAAGTGCCAATACTCCCTTTTTTGGTCCCCAGTACTACTGTGGAAAATGCCCCACAATGTCAAGGTCTTGAAAACAGGCAATCCATAAGTAGCAAGCAGTGAAAGAAACTTTTTATTTAATAAAGGGAAGACTTAAGAACAAGACTTGGAGTAACAGATGGTCACACATAGGTATGTATTACATTGTGTAACCAGCAAACCTAAGGAGCAGAAAGCTGATTTTGCTAGAGAATCATTGTAAATTCAGGTCACAATTTATCTTCGTCTTTTCACATTAGGATCGTATCTGCAAGAAAAAAGAAAATTTGTCACCAAGTAAAACTTCATAATACTCAAAGTTAACAATGGGATGTAAACAGCTTTATTATATACGCAGAACAAGGGATTAGTCACTATTCAGGCCTTCCCCTGACTACACTTCTAGAATAAACTACTGTTGCTACAATCTGATTGAAGGATGTGTAACCTGTGCATGATCTAGAGGTAACCTTTACTAAAATTTTCACCGACTTCCCAGATACTTAAAATCCTTAAATCTGATGCATGAGTTTCTCCAAGCTCTTAATGTCCCGACATAAAGTTTCTTACATAAAGGGGGGGAGGGTATATATTCACATGTGAATGTATATCCACAGTAATATACATTTGGCCACAACTCATTCAGACAAAACCCTTCTTGTTGCTTCCTACTCCTACATAAATCTATTCCTTGCCTTTCCTTCCCCTTTATACAGCATCTTACCGTTAGTAATTTAGATCTACTTTCTGTATATACTAAATGGTTACCTGATTACTGCAATATGCTTACGGTTTGATTCTGCTTGATACTGCTATCCCTTAGCTTTCTCTCTCTCTCCATTTGTGCTTCATCTCCCCAGATCCTTTGTCACTTCTTTGAAATTCTGATGTGTTTTGTATTCATGCATGATTAACTTATGGACACAACTGAATGATCACGAAGTTTTACTTCCACTAATTCTGCTTTCATTCATCAAGACTATTTTTGCTTACACAGGAAAATGTGACAACTTGTGAGCCAAATTACATCACCACATAACTAGAAAGGTATTAGAAGTCACTGCTGTTGTTATACAACTCAGATTTCTGGCAAAAATGAAATGTGTGCCCTCTGAAAGAAATGCTCTCTTACTAACTGTTAATTGGCAGAGCAGTAAGGTTTTCTGAATGGCTTTACATGTTGATACGCAGTATCATTTTTCTTTGATAGAGATTTTGGCAAAAACCACCCCTGTCATACACATTTTTCTACCTAAATGCTCAGTTTTTAATGTTAGTCAAAAACATGGCAGGTAAGAAGTCAAACAGTAATCAATTGTTTCTTCACATAAAAAACTAAAAAATAATGAAATCTTTGCTAAACAAAATGAGATCCTCACATTAAATCTTAAAGCATTTCTTTGAATGAATTGCTATAGCATTGTAACACATTAGCTTTAACATTTAAATATGTCCTGGGAACCAAATCCTACTTTGGGAGGCAGGGGGCAGGGAAAGAGAAGGAGGAATGATAAGCAGATAGGAAAAGAAGATGATTCAAGATGAAAACCTGTCATCAGGACACCACCAGCTTCAACCCTTTCTGTGACTGTCTGTGGAGATGCTGACACTGACATCTCAACTCTAGCCATTTTCCATGTCAAATGAAGCCTGGATAATGTTTTCCAGAGAAAAAGAAACCAAAGGATGTAACTAGAGAAAAGAAATTGTAGAGTGCCTGTGGCCTGAAATGGAAAAAGGACTGACTCCAGAGATTCCACTACTGAATGCACAAAGAAACAAAAGACCTTGCTGGGAACAGGGAGTGAGGAATACAAAGGGCTATTTCTGAACATAATACATTTATCTGTAGTTTTAGTAGACAGTACAATAATACTTTTCCTTCCTCCTCTCTCTCTCTCTACTCAAGAGCAGCAGTTGAGGGCACAGCTTTTCTTTCTAGCTCATCTTTCCTTGGAATACTGCATGAATCTTTCTAACATCATCTTCAAATGCAGTTTTCATGCGAAATTTTAGCTGTTAATATTAGCCTTATGCCATGTGGTTTGACTCAGAATTAAGGACAAAATTAGAAAAAGCTTACAAACTGCTGAACATTAAATTGTGTTGTTTAATATTTCTGTCTGTGGAAACTTCTGTAAGTACCCCTATCCTAAATTGACTGGAGATGAGGTAAAAACTTTTTAAGCATGAATGTATGCAAATTATCTAATTTTCCACTGCTGTGTTCGGAAAGGCTAAAATTAATTGATATTTGGGCCAGATATTGTGAACATAGCAATCAAGCTTCACCACATTTTTATGACTGTCTTCATAACTGACAGATATTTAAAGGCTCTATTGCAGATGTAGAACTTGGCTTAGAACTTTTTCTAATTAGAAATGGGTCATAAATAATTAAATTAGGATTACAGTCAAAGTAACCGGACAGGAACTCAACTGAATAGGATGATTAATTCTTTCAAAAGAGAGATTAGGGAAAGCAGTAGACAACTGAACTGAGGGTTATTGAAACAAAACTGCTGAAACAGACTTTTGGAGGCAAATGTAACAAGTTATGGCAAGAAGCAATAGCAAACATTAAAGTGAACCTGGACCTCCCAAAGAAATCTCTCAAACTCCTGTGAGATAAGCACTGATTAAGACAGAATTAATGACCCTACTACTCTGTCAAGAACACAGAATGATTGGTGTAAAAATACCTCTTCTCCTCTAGCCTGAAAACCAGGAAGATGTTAAGGCACTGAGGGAGTTTCTAAGGTAGGACCTTTTTCATTGTGAATGGATTTGAAAGCAGCTGAAGGGTCTCAAACATAAGGGACACAGAGGAGCCATACTGAAGGATTCACTTAGGGGTTGTTTTGGGGTTTTGTTTTTGTGTTAAATTCTGTGAATCATTACTTCAAAGATTAAAAAAAAAAAAAAAAAAAGAAATAGCCCTGCCCATCACTTGTTCACACACCTAATGCTCTGTCGCTTTAGCTCCCTCAAGAGACTGAGCACAGGGACGGGCAAGTGCCACGGCCAGAATGAAGAAGTGGCAGACCCCATCATTTCTTCTTCACAATTCACATGACTGACTTAATCGTAAGACCAGAACACTTCATTAGGCTCTAGCAAACACTAATGGCAGAAAGTCTGACCCTGGAATCTCTTTCAGCCTTTGTGAACAATCAAGCTTGTGCATATGAGCCAGGAAGTAGCAACATTTTTGTTTCAGAATGTTCTTATTAAAAACTTGTAGCAAGTCTGAATGAAATTGAAAGTTTAAGGCATAAAAAAAATTTGAGAGAAGTCAAATCATTTGGATATATTCCATTAATGGGAAACCATGGAATTTTGAAAATAATAGTCAATGCAGTCTTCTACAAAATCAGAATTTGCCCAGCAAGAGATACAGAAAAAAATACACATTTTCTAAGTACAAGCATAACACTCTTACCTAAAGAGATCATCAGCGAGTGATTCTTCTCTTGCATGTCGGTTCTGTTCCTGAGAAAATAAATTCATTCAATATTTGATGTTAAAGATTAAAGTAATAAACAATACAGAAAAACAATACATTACTGCACTAACATAGTTTTTCCTGAAGAAATAAGTTTTCTCTAAGTATTTATATTTTATATTTCTCTAGTGCATATTCACATTAGGTACGGTATTTCACTACTCAATTTTGGCTACCACTACCAACTTATGGAATGTAGTAGTTTGTAAAAGATAGCATTTTCAGTCAGAAATATGGTTTGAGGTTTTAAGCATGTATGTATGTAGTGTTGATGTGATGGGATCTTAATTGGGCTTTGGAAACAGAATATGATTTATCAGCAAGTATTTATAAAGAAACTATTGAAAAATCAAAGTGTCATCTGCGATGACAAAATTTATTTACAACTTCTACATAAAAAAGGTGAGGATTTTTGCAATAGAAAAAATATTATATATTCTTATCTCTTCAGTATACTCCAACTGAATTTTACTCAGGTAAATCCTGTTCCATTTATGAGTACAGTATCAGCTGTACTTCATAAAAATTTGAACACAGCTAACCACAAAGAAAGTTTTTCCAGCTCCCTGTTACATTTTTAGAAGTCATAAGTTTCCGTACTGCTTTTCTTACTAAAAAAAAAAAAAAAGATAATTCTCTCTTAGGCTCCTGATTTTCCTTTAAATCAGTATTTCTGATTCAGTGACTGTTACATGTAAAGTGATTTCAAATAATTAGCAAAAAAGATGAGTTTACCACTGACCTCTGACTTCTAGTAACTTTTCTAATGTGTATGTTCCTATAAGCATCTGTGGACAGCTGAGGTTTTATTTCAAAAATAAAATTCAGAAGTATTTCAGCAATGACCAGAGGCTGGCACGAGCACTTTCATACGAGAAGTTTTCATTTTACCGTCTTCAAAAATTAATACTTTACCTCCATTTCTTGCCTTAACCACTCTTCTAGCTCTGAATTCTTCTTAGCCTGGTGAGCAATCAAATCTGACCTTCCAATAATGTATGGAAGTTGTCCGGCCCCTGGATAAGCTATCTGTCAGACAATAAAGTCTTACAATTACAATACAAGGCAACCCACACTGCAAGTAAAAGGTCTGTTTTAACAAATTCAGAAAGTCTATTCAGGTATCACAGAAGGAAGTCGGTCTTCCTTTGAATAACATTTATCAGAGACCAAATTTTAAAGAGATTGAGGTGAAAAAGCATTCACAGAAAGCTATTAACTCCCTCCTATTATCGAAAGAAAAAATAGCTGACAAGTTACATATGCTAAATAAGTCATAGTACATTAAATAGAGTTTGAAAACATTTTAAACTGATTTTTACCCATAGATTCTATTTTACTGTAGAATGCATAAACACCTCTTACAAAATGGTGGAAAAGAAAATACTATTAGAAATTTAAAATGTTATCTGAAAATGAGAGCATACTCCCAGAAAGCTGGAAGTTGTATTGTGTGACTTTCACTCTCTACACAGTATTTTACTGAAATTCATTTCTAGCAATCTTATGCCTTTTTTTACATATTATTTTTTAGTATGAGCTGAAGTGGTATTTTTTCAACTGAACACTAAGACTCTTCAAATTATCCTCAGGATCCAAGCAAGCAATAGGTCTTACTGTTGTAAGATATTAGATTTAGTTCCATTTAAAATCCAAGATTTATAAGATAAAATGCAAGATTGTGAAATATGTTAAAGCATATGCTATGCTTTATACACAGCATATGTATAAACATATGTATTTTAACATATGGTGTTTGGAGAAGTCAACTTGCTAGCTTTTGAGAGATGGTAGCCATCAGTTAACACCTTATTCCAATAGGAGTAGAGAGTACAAGACTCTAAAATCTTGCATGAGGTAAGTCTCTGTCAGTCTGGTACTTCTTCAGTCAGTTAGAAAAATATTTGTTAACAGTATAATACGGTATTTAAATTGTTTCTTTCTGCAGTTACTATTAATTTAAGAAAACCCCAAATTTTCCTAACATATTTCTACAACATTAAGGCAAATCATTCTAGTACTTTTAAATAGTGCCATCTTGTGACCATTTCAAATACACACCAACCTTTTTAAACAGTTTGAAGTTTTTCTTTCCCCCATAGCTGGTATTTCCAGTAAGCCGACTGTTCTGTCTTGGACGGCTGACAACCAGTGATCGAAACTCCGTCAATAGAAGTCTGCTAGGAAGACTGCTGGAGTCATCTTGCATTTTGTTGGGGTTCTTAGGTGAAAAGAAAAGGAAAAAGCATTTGAAGTGTATAAAGAGACATGCAGCGTATCTAGCAGTACAAACCTTAGAGAAAGATATAATAATGAGCACAGCTGAGGCAAAAGTCAGGATTACAAAAGGGCAAGGGGAAGATGCAGTAATGCTAAAAGCCAAGAAGATGGTTTTACTTGCCTCCAGCAATTCTCCCCTTCATTCATCTCACCTCTAACAAAGCTGGCACACTATTTACTGTTAATCAGTGTATATTACATCTATTTTTTTTAGTGGTTCATCTCCTTAGAGCAAACAAGATTACATTCTTGTCTGGTCTTTAAGCAGTAAACTAACAAAAACATAGTACGAGTATTAACCACATTGAAGGGTTAATACAATTAAATTAGGTTCCTATAGTTTCAGTCACCTTAAGTATCCATACAAATGCCATTACACAAGTATGCAGATGAACTACACTTCACTCTGTCCCTTCACAGTTAATAATATAGACTGTACTATTCAAATTTACGTATGATTATTCTCAGGAGTACAATCCTCAGAACCTCCTTCACTCTGAAACAGAATCCACAAATGCTATGTTCTTAAAAGCAAAATTTTGATCCATTTTCCTAATGCTTCTCAAAGTCTGCTGTTCAAACTTACAATGACCTGGTTTCTTACCAAGACTGGTGACTCTTCTTTGAACTCACTTTTCATTTCTGGAGTTAGAACTGATCCAAGTACCTCTTCTTTCTATTTGATTAGAATACAAATTTAATTACATAAAATTGTCTTCTGCTCTATGCAGTAGAATAAGCATTTTCAAATAAATATATTTATACAGAAAAGAAACTGCACTTTAAATTTTTATGATTTTATGTACACTGTAACAATTGTGGGGTTTTCTTAAATTTTCCTCACATCTTTTTCTTATACAAGTAGCAAGTTTTGTTCATGTGTACAATCTTCAAATCCTGCCAGGCTGTGGAAAAGATTGCAAAAGCTTTTAAAAATAAAAAGAAGCATTTTCAATTTCACATTAAGTGTATGTGTGCTGGAAGGACACTTCACTACTAGGACAGGAAAGCATTCTGCAGGCTCCTCACACAGTTTAAAACCAGATTTGCCCCTCAAAACTTATTTTCAGTGGTTGAAAAAGTCAGATCGGCTTTATGCTGATAGTATGGGAAGCTTTAATATATACATATTTTTTGAATAACCAAAACTTAAACCTAGTCCTTGTCTCTTACTCCCTTCTGCATTGTTAATAGTCTACTCTGCCACAGCTCTCCACATTGCTTTCCTCTACAAACCTGCTTTTGTTTTTTTCCATGAAGTGGCTACTGTTAACTCGAAATCCACTGTTTTCTTTGTTTCTCTTCAAAAATTGCCTTATTCTCAAAACCAGAGAAATAATCAAGAATGCGAATTACAAGCTGTGTTTTGGTTTAGTTTGGTTTTGTTTTCTTCTTTTGTTGGTGGTGTGTTTTTTAAGAGGATATTAGTGATTTGAATCAACTCATACAGGAATTTTAATAATCTTCCACATGACATCTAGAGATTCTGACTTGAAAGACATTGGACACTTCTTCAGTAACTCAACAGGTCAACTAATGATTTCTTCAGAAAATCCATTACATAAAGGTGATATAATTATTATTTTTGTATAAGTATCAATGTTATAATTAACAACAACATATAAGAACTTTTTCTTGGACCAGTGATATATTCTGCTATTCTTACCCACAGTACTTCAAGCAAAAAGAGAGGAAAAACATCAGAATATAAGCAGCTTTCAATTCACATAGAAACAATGCCCTGAAGAATGAAAAAGTACTTCTCATTCTAGATAGGTGTTACACTGCAACATTCACATGTAATAAACAATGTTCATCATGGCAATTTTTAGTTCAGAATGATTTGAGGGGTTTAAGCAAACAAACTTTACAAAGCCACTTCCTGTGTGCCAAGCAGCCTCATCCTTAAAGGATCTATCTGCATCCTTCCAACACAGTTCAAGATTAGTCATAAGAAGAATGTAACTTACCAATATTTTATTTTCCTCTCTCTGCTTTACATTTACTTCTTGAATCCTGCTTCCTTTGGCTTCCAAACATTTTTTCTTTTGCTGAGCTCCCTGGTCATGATCTGCCATTTGACCTTCCCAGTCTAGATCTCTGCTTCCAAACACAATTTCTAGTGCCTCTCTATCTTCAGATAAATCATCTAACTCCTTTCTCTTCTTTGATGCATGCTTTTCACTAGAAGCACTTTTAGTGTTGGTTTTATCACTTGTTAGTTTGGCACTTTCCCTCACAAGCTTTATACCTGTGTCTTCTAATGCAAAGTTTGGGCTTAGGTCCAGGATGTTATTTTCCTTCTGATGCGTCTCTGCTTCACTGTGTCGCACTGATGAAGCTGCGGGTTCAGCGAACTTGGGAACAGGCAATGACTTTTCCTCCAGTTTTGCTAGTTTGGCTACAGATGTTTCTTCTCCTTCTTCAGCTCTTTCCCTTAACCAGAAAGTATTTACAAAAGAAAGAAATTACAAAAGCATTTGTGAATATAACTAGCTGTATTTGTAACATAACAGCTTCCTGGGGTTTCAGTGACCGCATTATGAGATTTGAACATAAATACCCTTGAGGAAAAGCTTGTCATTCTAGAAAGCTGATCAAAAATTACTTTTTTATTTTCAATTTTACACCCCTTGAATTAAAATTATTAACCAAACCAGCACCAATATAACAGTAAGAGAAATGATGTCTAGAACATTTCAACATACCTTTTTCTAACTACTTGGAAGTAATTCATAATGGAGTTAGACTGGTGATGTGAAGCCCACTCACTAGGCTTAACAGCTTCTGAACTTTTAGATGGTGAGACAAGATGACTTTTTTGACTAAACCCAGATGTTCTGTTCACTCTAGATGTTGATGTTCCTGCATTTAAGCTGCCACTGGTGCGAGGGTTTTTCTTTATGGAGGTTATATCCTGGAAAGCCATCTTTCCTTGTCTATCCATCTGGGGAGTATTCTCTATCTCCATACTACTTTAAAGAGAAAAAAGCACTAAGTGAACACATAAGATACCACAGAGATACACTGCAGAAAAAAAGCTGTACCTGTACTTTGAGCATACTTGTAAAAAATGCAGGCGTGCTAAAAACAAATTGTAAAATCCATCATGATATATATATAATAAATATACATAATATATATGTAATATATATATTATAAATATATATATAATATATATATAAAATAAATCTATTTTTATAATTGTGAAATGGCTTGAAAATTTCTAATAGTTAAAACTGTCAAATCAGGTAAGCAGCATCTACATTTGTATCTGAGTCATGTAAGCCCTACTTTTTCTGCAGAAATTATCTCACTGCAGACAAATGGAAGCTATTTAGTAAGTGCTATTTCTGACACCGTACATCTTTGTCCATTGGCAATGATACAGTTCCTCTGTCACAAAAGATTGCTTTATTTGCAAATATTAGCTTAGAAACTGTTTCCAAAAATACTTTACCATGTCTGCTCTTCTATTTCTGTATCAGCTACATATGCTGTGCTGTCATCTGCAGCAGCTACCATTAGGGTTTCATCCACAACCAAACTCTGAGAAACTGCTCGCCCCACAACAGCTGATGCACAAGCACTTTCAGTTACAACTGCAAGATCAACACAAGGGAAGAATTATAAGGTTAGTATCAAATTGGTGTTTCTTTGCATGTGTTATCACACATCGGTAACTGATTTGGTGAGATTTTTGTAAAATGGTCTTAAAGCAATTTTAATAAAATGATTAAGCAGATCTATTAATGAAAAAGAAAACACAACTGAAAAAACAAACAGATCTAAAGGACTGTATTATGGGATTCAGGTTTAGTTAAATATTCCACTGAATAAAGTAATGGATTTTTTCTTAAACAAAAACTGAACAATGGGAAATCATGATTAATATGGATATAACATAATAAATCATGCAATATATATTTTATACACAACTGTCAGAGCATAAAACTCCTGATCTTTAAGATTGTATTTGAGATTATTTCTAATAATGTAGAACCAGTATTTGCTGTCAAAACACTTAGGATAACTGTCTTCTATGGACAACTTCTCATAATCCCTACAGTAAGGGGGTTATCTTAAAACATCATTTGCTGTTCTCATTATTTCTCTGCATAACAGAAAGCAGAGCACACTTAACATCTTTATTTTATCTTCTGTTTCATATGTCCTTGTCTTCATATACTTAACATCTTCTCCAAGTCAAAGGATACTAACATTGACTATTTTAGCATGTCTTATTGTGCTTCTAGTTACATTTTTAATTACTACTCATCTCTTAGCCTTTTACATTCTTCTCACATCTCATTCTGAGCAAGACGATGATGTATTATAATTTCAGGTAATCCATTCTCTACACATTCATTTGTTAATTTTTCAGAATCGTAGAGTAGTTAGGGTTGGAAAAGACCTTAAAATCATCTAGTTCTAACCCCCCTGCCATGGACAGGTTTTCCTAGTGTTGTAACCTATAGATGAATAAATCACCTATAGATACACATCTCCTCCTTGAGCAACTACATGTTACTGTATGTTGCTATTTGTTCTGAGACAAGAATTGAGGAAGAAGTCTTATTTACAATCCTTTTGATTTGAAACACATACATGGAAGTTGTAACTCCCAAACAACAGCATTTGTTTCCTCTTAGCAAATATACAGTAAACAGAGTCACCTTTAAGTGCCTGATATTCAATATTTTTACACAATTCACTCAGACAGCTTTTATCTGTCCTATCATTCAGACTAGAAACAAAAATCAGCACTTTTGATTATTTCAGATATCTGCAGGCTCAGTATCTTTAAATTTAACCTGAGAATTAATTTCTTTTGTATTGCTTTCTAAACTAAATAGATAGACAATCATATACAAGTTATTTATACAAGGATACCATCAACCAAGCTATTTTTCAGAGCTCTCCATTTACCGCATGTGTATCTTTCTCTACTCATAATACACTTTTGAGTAAATAATGTTCCTATATGTAACGACAAATCTATAGGGTTTTGTTATTCTAGTTGATTTTTAATTGTAGGATTTGCTACCCATTGCAACACTTTGTAGAACAGAATAAGAACAACTTCACTGAAACAAGCTAGAGAGTAACAATTTTGGAAGAAGATGAAAAGAGAATTAAACAAATAAACCCCTCTTTTTGTGTATTAGATTTTTATTACTATTGTATTAGTAAATATGTTTATGTTTCAAGTCACGACTTGGAATGTCCACCCTCAAACTATTACTTTAGTAAATGTGGCAATCATTCCTCATTGTTTTTACTTCTTATGCCAAGACTGTGTTTGGTTTTACTGGGTAGGGGTGGTTGAATTTTCCTGAAGCAAATTACTTTCTGTGGAGGGAGAGACGGAGAAGGGAAAAAAAAATTTACAAATTAATTCTGTTCTCTCCATTTTTTAAACACTCATTTTTTATTTCCCTTTTACCCCAGTATTTTCATGAAAGACAATAGCATGGAATCTAAACTACCACATATATATTGGTTCAGTGGCCATTAAAAACATGAACTTCAGAAGATTGTTTTAAAGTATCTTTCCTTTAAAGATCAATGTACAATGTGTCTGCTTTTTGCGCTAATTTTAGATCTGCTACTGTTTTATTTAAAGAGTCATGTGATAGTCATGGCAGTTTATTGCAAAACCATTAAAAAACAATTACCTCTTTAGATCTGTATACATTTTTCAGTGTCATTCTATTTTAGTGATCTTGCAAAACAAAAGAACATTACCAGTTGATGCCCCAGTACAAAAAGAAATACTGCCTCTTTAACGCTGTTAAACTATTACTACCCTTCTTCCAATTACCTCTGTTACCAAGCTGTTTTTGAGGGTTGCAGAATTTTTCTGTAGACATGAAGAGAACTGCCAGTCCAATTTCTGCCTCCGGAATAGCCCTGAGATCCTTGCTGTTAATATACAAATAAAATAAAGACAGAAAGAAAAAAACAACAACCCTGTTTCTCAATACAGATTCAAAAATGAATAGGCAAATAGGAATAGATATGACAAAGTACAAGATGTTCCACTCTTCCTGTCAAAAACCAGCAGTCTACACTACAATTTTTCATGATACAGTAAGTCAGCATAATTATCCATCATTATACCCATGTCCTATACATATGGACTTCCAGCTGCTGTAGTCACTGTCTAGTTTCAGTAATCTGGCCAATGTATCTCTTCCTACCTGATTTCTGAGCATCTAACCAAATGTGCTCTACCTTTGATTCAAAAATGTGTGTGAATGTGAAAGCGACTTGAATGATATGATCACCTCAGTCAGGCACAGACCCCCCACCTCTTCTGTAATATAGCCATGAGAAGAGCTTGAGTACAGCTTTCTCTTAATCAGCAAGAAAATTCAGGGGAACTAGGTTTATGTATTAAGTACTGGGTTCTTGTTTTCTTTCATTGTTTTAATAAAATGGCCTGCCTTCTCTAACAAAACTTGCCACCAGAACAAAAACTGATTTTCATTAAACAGAAGCTGCTCTTCAGAAACACTGTAAGCAAATAATTAGACAGGAAGAAACCATGACCTCAAGGTGCCATTTCATGTTCTGCATGAAATAAGTATATTTATTAAAAAAAATGACCTATTTTCCATTCTTAAAATATATATTTTAACTAATTTTAGATAGTAGAAGAAAACCCACTTGTTGTCTGTAATTTCAAAGCAGCTTCATTATAATTAATTTTTTATAGAACTGGATCCTCTGAACAAGAAAAAACAAAACAAAACAAAACCAAACACCAACACAAAAAACCTTCAAAAAGCTCATTAAATCCTAAAAACCTGCCAAGTCCTTTGTTTCCCACTTGAAGAAATAGTTACTATGCTAATAGTTACTATTATAATAGTTACTATTATAATAGTTACTATGCTAAACACTTAAAGCAATGAAAAAAATGCCTGCTTTATGTATGCAAACACAACGACTAAATCTCTGAAGAAATTCGGAAGTATAGGAGAACAATGCTGCACCTTTTTAAGTCAGTCAGAACAGAATCAGTCCAGTTTCTCATGGAGTCAGATCCTGGGACTTGAGAGTTTGTCAACATCACATCAACAACACAAACATCAGGAGAAACTAGTAAAGATGTTTCTTTTCTTCCTTCTGTCATCAACTTTGCTTCCCCACCTCCAAGAATAACTGCTGGACCCAGTTCCTTGTGCTAAAAAGGGAATGCAAATACAAAATAAAACCTTGAAATGGAGTCAACTGAAAAGTATCAGCATAATGCTTATCACTGATGTACTAATGCAGAAGTGATGTGTTCTGTTTCTCCCCCTGTATTTCATCTTGCTTAGGTCATTGTACTGCAAGAAGGTAAATACATAGAAAACCTTCTTCCCTGACGAACCCAGAAACAGTGTAAATTCCCAGAGAACAGAATCAAGTCTGTGCTTAGCTACCCCTGCGACACTTTTTTGCAATGTAAAGCCCCATTACCTGCTTGGCAGTTAGAAATACAAAAGTTTTTCCACTGAATATTTTTTTCCTTTCCTGACGCTCAGACAAATCCAGTTTTTCAGTGCCAATGGAAGGCTCATCAACTGGAGGATAAAAACTGCAAGAACAGAAAATTAAAATTACAAAATTCAGATTCACCTACCTGCACTGATTCATCGTCCTCTTTGTTTTAGAATAAAGCTCCGAAGTTAAAATTCTTGCTGTGTTAAAACTACTTATACAAACATTTTTCTTTCAAGAGAATGTTAAGAATAAACAGAGCCTCTAACTTCTCATTATCTAAGCTAAGACCAAGACTTTCCACTTTAGGAACTGAGAGGAAAACACTTCTAGGAACATATTCAACCTATCCACTTTAAGTATCTGTTGTACACATATCCACATTTTCCACTAACAATACTAACAAATAAGACTGCAATCTCATTCTGCTCTTATTCTAGCTAATACTGAAACTCCACACAAAATTAGTCATCCTGCTTGCTCTACTCTTCAAGTAGGAACAGCCACCCTCCTCTCCTTCTGGATCATGAAATCCACCACAGTGGACGACAGCCTACTAATATAACAGAAAACAAGTACACTTCTCTAGCTGGTGGGATAGAGAACTGAACTGGTTCACCCTGAAGACTCTCAACTGTTTTGTCTAATAAAAAGAAAAGTGACCATGATTTCTGCTGGGGAACTGATTAGGCAGAAGTGAAATTCTACCCTGAAACTCTCATTTTTGTCACAGCCTGTGATGTCAGCTCCAGTTAACGATGGCATGCCCACATCATAAGACCTCTAGAGATAAGACAAGCATCTAACTGATAGTTTCAGGATAGTAATTTACAGGGTATTTGAGCCACATGTTCCCTACTACAGCAGTTCTGACAAAGCAAGATGAAGGCACACGATCGAAAAAAAGGTAAACTATAGGCCAATTTTAACCATACTATGGCTAAGGTCTGTACCCAATCAGCAATTCATGTATGTATTCTGGCTGATCACAGAACTACTTGTATTTATTCTGACTGCTGATTTTACATAGAATCACAGAACCATAGAATACTTAGGGTTGGAAAGGACCTTAAGATCATCTAGTTCCAATCCCCTGCCATGGGCAGGGACACCTCACACTAAACCATG
>JBCJKH010073451.1:0-12148 GCA_039877255.1 Loriculus beryllinus | reverse complement strand
ATAGCCAGTTCAGTTTAACTGAACTACCAGGACATAAAGATCATGTGGATCAGAACAGCTCCTACACCCACTCATCTTATATGCTAAATACAGACATTACCCATTTCCTTCTACCTGATGTTCATCTGCTTCTTGTGTCAGATTGGGATCTGCGGCCGAACAGGCAGTGGAAAATCCTCCTTCTCTCTAGCGTTTTTCAGAATGGTTGACACCTTTGAGGGTAAGATTGCACTATTGTGAATTGCTCAAGCTTAGCTCCTGGAAGCGCTTTCTTTAACAGCAGCAGCTTTGAAGTGTGATTTTTGAATCTGCAGGATACACTCACTGGCCTTGGTTATATACAATATTATCTGTCACTTAGCAGCTGTGCCATTCATAAGCTATATCAATGAAAATTCTACTTGACAGAAGTAAAAGTCCAAGAGTGACAGGGGACAGCCTTTGGTGCTGTTAAACCACAACAGTAGGAGCAAAGCATAGAAAGGGAAGGAGTCCAAGTACAAGAAGGATCCGCACACAAGGTACAGATTAGGACCCACTGGCCCAGGAAACTCAGCAACTGGAGATTGCTTGCAAATGTCCTTCCCTGTCAGTTTGATCTGCTGCCCTGGAATTTCCTGCCATATTTCCTACTGTGTGTGCCATGTCCGTGTGCCTCACACAGCACTCCTGTGCATCTCAAAAAACTTTAGCCTCAGTTTCCCAACCACATCACCCACAGGGCCCTTATGCACAGCCAGACAGTTGTACCTGGAGATAAAATTTCTAAGTGTTCTATAGTAATTTGGCTTTCTGAAACATTGGTTCCCTCCGGTAACTAGTCCCTAATTTAAGTAATATCTTATCTTGTTATTTGATAGATGCTTATAATGGTCAAGCAGATAAGTAATGTGTCTAATCTTTCATAAAATATTACAGGTATGCTTCGTATTCATCCTAGCTGAGGCTTAGTCTCAAGACAATTGTGCTTGCTGCATAACCAAAATGTGTTTCATTAGCGAATAACGGGATATGCAATTCAAGGCCTGTTCCTGCTGTACTGTATTGCAAGCTGAAAGTGAGCCATGTCTTTGCCAGCAGCTATGTGGCATGATAAACAGTCTAGTAGACTATCCATTTTCTTTTGAATAGGAAGGATTATCATTGATGGTATAGATATCGCTAAACTACCCTTACAGACGTTGAGATCCAGGCTGTCAATCATTCTACAAGATCCTATTTTATTCAGCGGAACAATCCGGTGAGCATTAAGCACCAGCAATAAAAAACATATAAGAGTTATATGTTATTATATATTATAATTATACAATATAATGACTTTTGCAGAGCTGATGATAGCCAGCTCTTTAATTCCTGTTGTCTCAGTTGCAGTAGGGAGGACCACTGCTTTCTGCCTGCTTTTTACCTACCCCTGCCACACTGCACCTTTCCAGTGCGTGAGCCTGGTCAGCATGCTGTTGGTTTAAGTCATCCCAGAAAGTCACTATTTATTTTGCCAGGATCGAGTAATCAGTTTAGCTCACTGAGCAAACACCCATAACCACCCAGCACTTCCTGAAACACAGCACTGCGCCAGCTACTAGGAAGGAGAAAAGTAACTGTTACAGCTGAAACCAGGATATTCCTATGTCTATTTTCACCTGACTGCCTTAAAATATGAGATGCAGACTCTCAGAAAAAATGTAGACTTGAAAAATTAATGTAGAAAAAGAGAAAGCAGTAAACCAATGTAAGAATTAATGGGGGATGCTTTGGGTATTTTATCCTGGAACCTCTTATCCGTGTTGCTTTCTAGTTCTTGAGCCATTCTTTCATCTGTGAGACCAAACACCCTTTTCTTCCTCCTTCTTTGAGAGGCTGATGCAGTAGAAACAATGGCAAGAAGCTCCACAGTTTCCAGCAAATGTCCTTCCCTGTCTGTGGCATTTACCATAGAAAGGAACAGTACAATCCTCAGTGCACAGTTACATCACCTATAGTTACAGTTTCTACGTATTAGTCATTAGAGTTCACTAAAAATGATACAGGCTTCTGTGGTTTACTGACTCCACACTAATACAGATCTCATGATTATATCCTGAACTTGCCTGGAGTGGAGCATGATTCATTGACTGTATGCCTTTGTTTTATTAATTAACCTATTAAAATTATTTAGGCCAGCATTGGTCACTCACAGCACATACAGCAGGAATAAAACATGCAAATAAAGTGTTACACATCATTGGATCTTTTATTTCCGATTATCATTCTATACACTGATAGGAGATTCTCATTTGTTGCTATCATTTCTGGGCCACAGCAAGTTAAAATAGCATTCATCTGTTCCTAAGTCCAAGATTTGTTCAGTTGTACAGAAGACTTGCATTTCATATTTCAGTATGAAGCTTGATTGTTCTGTTTAGCATTTATGTAGCAGTAAAGAACAGAGACACTGATTTTAAAAGGAGAGATGGTAGAAATTTGGCCTTTGTTAAAAAATGTTAATTTGAACTGATCATATTCACAGCCTTTTTTCTCCCCAAAAGTTTTTCTAGTAAAACATAAGAATTTCTTCAGTTTATTCAGAACAAAATAAATTCTAAACCCACAAAGAGATCTGCAAACCACAAAGTTTTTCAAACACTGCTCAGCTGAGAGTCAGATTTTGTTCTTAATCACATTGCTATAAATTTCGACCGAGTCTACAATATTCAGAGCATTTATACCAATGATAAATCAGAATCAGCTCCAGATGTTGAGCACATGATTCTGATTGTTTGCAGGTTTATTTCTAAGCACACTAAAAGAAGAAACATATTGTAGAAGTTTATATTGATTGATACTCTTTAATTACACATAACTGCAGGTTTAACTTGGACCCTGAGAAGAAGTGCACTGACAGTATGCTGTGGGAAGCATTGGAAATAGCACAACTCAAGCATGTGGTGAAAGCACTACCTGGGGGTCTAGGTAATGAGACTTTCTTCTTGAGAAAATTACTTCCAGTGTGCATAACATTCCTGTTTCACATTTTCTATGTATTAAAAGGGTAGTTGCTCAAGAAAAAGCTTTTTAGGTTTTTAGAAGGTGACAGAAAGTGCTTGCCTGCAGGCAAAGGTACTATATCCATCTAACTCCACTACCAGCTGCACCTCTGGGACAGAATCCTGCCTCTATTCAAATAAATGATAAAATTATTATTTTATTTCAGTATGTCTTCATTATGAAGCATTGGTTCCTGTAAATTCAAATAAGGTGTCAACAAGTGAGGTGTTACCTAGAATACTTTCTTTTCTATTTTCCAAGTCATATCCAGGGAGGAAGATTTTTAAAGCTTAAAGGTGTGAATCATTCGGCCACAAAACAAGCCAACCAAACCCCCAGAACACACACAAAGACATAAACAAAGAAAAACCTTAAAAATGGCAAGTTATACAATCTTTGGGTAAAGAAATTATGAATGTTACTTTGACAGGGGGATGCAGTAACCTAAACTGCACGTTACAGAGAAACCCACTCTTAACATCCGTAGTTAATTTGATGTCTAATAAATAATATAGTGAGACAGGAATAGTAGTGAGACAGTACTAGTTCTTCTGAGCAATGAAAATAAACAGGCAAAATGGGGTCACCAGGAGCTATAGACCTAGAATATGTTACTTTGAGGATCTTTATCCTGAAAGTGAAACATTATTTTCCAAGCATATGCTCTACTCTGATCTGACCCTCTTGTATACACACACACAGAGAGAGAGCACCTAAATACTGGTTTTGTTATAACACTTCCAGATGCTATAGTCACAGAAGGGGGTGAAAACTTCAGCCAGGGCCAAAGACAGCTGTTCTGCCTAGCAAGGGCTTTTGTGCGGAAGACGAGCATCTTCATTATGGATGAAGCCACAGCATCTATTGACATGGCAACGGTGAGTTTGGATTGTTTCTGATTTCTTGTTTTCCTTGAGGGGGAGACAACCACTAATATGTGAATAAAAAGGTGGAAAGCAATTCTATCCACTCGGTAATATGCTTACACCATATTTAGTGCAGATGTGTTTACAAGTCCAAGATAGTTGTGAGTCATTACTAACTAATCTAAAGAGCTTTTAAATCATTTTACTAGGGGGTTAATAGTTATTCCAGCATTGCCTACATTTAGAGAATGAAGCGTGATTTTTATTGGTAGTTTGATATTCTAAAACAAAAAAGCTTTGTAAGGTCAGTGGGGATGGTCAGTGAAAGGTAAATTGGCAAGCAGACCAACTTGGTGGACAAGTCAGGAATTTCGAAGGCTTGAAATTAGAGTCAAGGAAATAAAGAGAGATATAGAAAAGACATACTGGATTATTGCATTAATTGCCTGAAACTGCTAGACAGATGTTAAACCACACAGTAATAGTGCACTGGCTGGATTTTAGCCAAATGCATTCTTAGGGTTTTTTTTTCCTTTATTATGTTACAAGAAATGTTTCAGTGTTCTTCATTCTAAGAATGAAGAATATAACTGGAGGGGTTTATTTCAACAGCTACAATTTTTAATTCTGGCAGCCAAGTTAAAATACATTTTTTAACTTTAATGCATTTAGGATATAGTTCCTCCCTTGAGATACATATTGAAAGAACAGGTAATAGCAGATAAAGGTATCTATGTTAGTGACATTTGTAGGCAGTTTGGTACACAACAAGGTTCCTAAATAGCAAAGGATAAGTACTTGTTGAGTGAGAACTATGTATGCTAAGACCATCTTGAATATCACCTCCACTGCTATAATATGCCAGGTACACCATACTCCCTTGCATATCACTGCCACCCCTTGGTGTTAGATGTCCCCAGTGTGCTGGGACATTCCTAGACTTGCAGCAGGGTGAAGAATGCAGCACAGACGTGCCAACATGCAGGCAGCATGGCAGCACCCTGAATTCACCTTTGCTGTCCTCACTGTAAGGCTGAGGCTAAGTTGGCAGGGATTTTGGGGCCAGAGCACAGCTCTCATGCACTGAAGCTCAGAGGCAGTGGGAGTGGCAGGAGCAAGAAGGAGTAACTGGAGACCAGGCTCTGACTCAGTTCTGGCATGTAATTAATTTTTCATTTCTGCAATGTAGGATCAATAAAAGCACGGAATAATCAGTGTCTGTGTGACTACCATGTGACTTCTGTTTGTTTGAAAAGCAACAAATGTTTTTGTTTACACAGGAGAACATACTCCAGAAGGTAGTCATGACTGCGTTTGCTGACCGTACCGTGGTTACAATAGCAGTAAGTACAGTCTCTGCTGCTGTTCTAATGCAAATAAGAATCAGAAATGCCACATTGGTCAATTCTTACCAATATTAATAAATCTGTTAATTTGGCTTTTTTTTTAAAAAACCCAACTGTTTAAGCTTTATCTTCCATTTTAAACTGCTTTCTTAAAAACATAACAGCTTCTGTCATGGGCTGTGTGGAGCTAAGTCCAACTGCCTGCAAGTGCATGTAATCCAAGTATGCAGTCTATTTTCTGTTGCCTGTTTTAGGCTAATTTAAATTATAATATGACTTTGACTACTGTGAAATCTGAAGAAGTTTCATCAAGCTGCAATAATCATGTAACTAAGGACAAGTAAAATTATGTGATAGTTCTGCCACTGGAAAAAGCAATTGCGTTTCAGAATTTAAAAAAATTAGAATCCTCCTAACCTTTAAAAACAAACATTCCATCCCTGTTGACAGCCACTGAATTCAAGTTCACATATTCTTGAAGTGATTATACAATGATCTTGAGCATCTATTGAAAAATTGTTTACGAAAGAGATTTGACCTGAATCAAAGTAGCTGACTAAGATATGTCAGAAGCAATACATACCTTTCAGTCCTCTATTTCTAAAAATACACATATTTCAGGAAGGCAAAATAAAGTCATTATGCTTCTTAACATTTAAAAATTAAACACAAGTCAAAAAATCTATGCTCAAGAATCTTAGAGCATCTTTTTATTTTTACCTGGCAAATGTGTAATAGAAAAACCTGTTTATCTTGTGGTATCCATTCTGTGTGTCATTACAAAAAAAGCAAGGGAATCACAAGCATGAAATTTCCTGCTTTCTCTGCATGAAAATTCTGAGTTGCACTGCATCTGCATTTATGTATCTTCTTCTGTTTGTTTGGGGATAGGCTGAGAAATTATTAGTCTTCCACTCTCTTAGTGAAAGACAGAGAATTTTAAATTGCACAGTTCAGACGAACAGTGCTTTGGCATAAACTTACTTTGAATGTTTTTACTTCCAAATGTAAAAGTGGTTTACAGCAGGTAGATTTGTATTCAAAATATTCTGTAGTAGAAATATAACATGGGGGGTTTGGGGGGGGTGTTGTTAGTAGTAGTTTTGGCTTCTTGTGTGTTTGCATATTTTTGTTTGGTTTGGGGTTTGTTTTGTGTTGTGTTTGGGGTTTTCTGTGCCTTGTTTGGTTTGGGGGGGGAGTTTTGTTTGGTTTTGTTTTTCTTCAGAGAAATCCATATATTCCTTTTTTGGGCTTAGGAAGAATAAGAATGGGAAAAGTATGGTATAGTGTCTGTATTATCATCTGTGTTACTTTATCAGGATGGCAGCAATGATTGTATTATACTGAAAGAGATCAGGCAACCAGGGCAGCAAGTACAGCTGGAATGTGATATTTCAGTCCCCTCCCCCCTCTTGTAGACTGAATGTCACAGAAGGACTGCAGCAGAGATGAGATTTGTAGATGCCATCAGTGATTATTTTTATGGAACATCTGGCTAGGAAAACACAGAAGAAAATGCAAGAGTTGTTTTGGTACTGAGGGTGCCCAAGATCTCATTAGAAACCTTACCTATTAGAATAGGTAACAGGGTACATAGTATTCTAAGATTAAATATCCCTGCAAAAGTAATGCAGACCCAAAATTCTGATGCAGTTGAATTTTGCATATTAAAAGTGGCATTCTCTAAAAATGAGAGACCCTGCTGAAAACAACTTACCAAAAAATGGTAGGGAAAAAAAGCTAAAAGAGGAAGCGAGGAAAACTGAATCTGTCAGGGATCATGGAAATTACAGAAGGATTTGGATTTTATTCAAAAATCCCACAGCCAGTGCATGCTATTTGTTAGGATAGAAAGAAGCTGGTGTGGCTAAACAAATGAAAAAAGATTATTAGAAACAAGAATGCATTCTTGTAAAAGCTGAAGTCATAGCCAAATAAAGAAAATAGAAATGATCATAAGCTCTGGCATGTTACATGTGAAAATGCAGCAAGGCAGACCAAAAAATAGAAAGTATAAGACCAGCTTCTGGAAGCCATCAAAGCTAATAGCAAATCCATGAATCCCTGAAACACACTGGGAGCATGAAGTCTGTCAATTTATAAGGCTATTTGATGATCAGTATCTGAAAAGAATGGTCAGGAAAGATAACAGTATTGCAGAAAAGCTGACTTAATTATTTTCAGTAATAACTGTGAAAAAAAAATGCGGAAGTTTCTTCCTAATAAAATAAGTAAATGCTAGGGCTTATTAGAAAAAGGGTAGAGAAGAAAGAAAACATCATACTACTGTGTAAGTCTATAGTTCACACATACCTTGAATGATGCATGTAGTTCCAGTCTTCTCATCCCCAGAACGATACATTAGAACTGAAAAATGCTGCGAAGAACAAGATGATTGGAGGTTAGGAACTGCTCCTTAAGGGGAGAGCAGCTGAATAGGCTAGTCTTCTTCCACCTAGAAGGACTATGTAAGGAAATGTGAGAGAGGTCTGCAATATCATGAGGCAAGGGGCATCAAGTGCAGCTCTGAGCAGCGAGGCCCAGAGCATACAAAATGGGATATTCGTGCAGTGGGGACCAAACCTGAAAAAAGCTTTTCCAAAGGATACAGATGCAAAATGCTTCTGAAAGCTCGAGAAGATGGAGGCAAGGTCTTAAAGAGACACGTAGTCAGCTATAAAAATGGGCAAACCACACCAAGCTCAGGAACCCCTCTGACCTAAACATAGTCCACAACTGGGAGAGTACCCTCGTGCAGTACCACACTTGCCCTGTTCCCACTCTTCCTTGGTACCTCCTTGTGGCAATGCTTGGTGGAAGGACTTTGGGCTAGGGACACCGTAGTCTGAACCAATATGAATCTTCATAGCCAAGTACCTGTATGCAGTTTAGGTACTTGAATATTCACGTGGTTCTTGATGTGTAATGCTCTGCAGTATCTGCACAGTAAATAAGGATGACAAGTAGCCTTAACTGAACTTGATAAGAAAATTAATTTCTGGAATTCTGTCTTATCCTGGAATATATTTGATAGAAACACTGAACTGGTATTTTGTTTATTTGTTTTTCAGCACCGAGTGCACACGATCCTCAATGCGGATTTGGTTATTGTAATGAAGAGAGGGGTTATTTTGGAATATGACAAGCCTGAGGTTCTGCTAGAACAAGAAGACAGTGTCTTTGCTTCTTTTGTACAAGCAGATAAGTAATAAAAAATAATTAAGGATTTTAAAGTACAATTGTATTATTTTCTAAAAATGTAAAATACCTGTAAATAAATACTATTTCATAATTGAGGTTTTCCTTTTTTAATAAAATGAGCCAATTTTCACCATCTGAAGTATTAATGAATTGCCCATCTACTTTCCTTTTTGGCATACTACTCTTGTTTTTATTTGCTACCAAAGCACCATGAAATATGGTTGGAAAAAACCTACATGGGTGAAATATGACAGGATACACATCAAACAAACACAGCCAGCATGGAGTTTTTCTGTAACTCTTAAACCTCTCCTGCCATTTTATTAACATGTTATTTTTTATGTGTGATAGCCCTACTGTAGATAATGCTTATGACTGACTAAATGCAGTAAGAAAAATTATATACCAAAGGTATTTCTAAAAAGCTTGTATCTCTTTTAATTGTATGACTCTGTAAAGCTTTAATATCTAAATATAAAATCTATTTTAAAAAAGGTACGTTGTGGTTTATTGATAGTGCCTGTGTCTGATGGTCTCTCCTTTAATACCATTTAGAAATTAATCACAATCCGATTCCTTTAGTCTTTCTTAGGCTACCTCACTTCTGCCCCAAATGAATAATATTATAGTAATTACAAATGAGATTGAGCCTGACTGGCTCTCAAACTGTGAAGAAGCTAAAAGCAGGCAGGCTGTGATGAAGTATCACTGCTTAATGTGCACAGTTTCCAGACCAGTATAGATGTACCAATTCATCTGGAAATCATCCCTCCAAATCTGGTAAATAAACTGTATTAAATCGTTCACTATGTCTTGGAGCCAGGAAAGCTTGACTCATCCTCTCCTAGTTTCATGTATTTCACCCACTGTCGCACTTACCAATAACTTATGGATACTTAGTAAAATAGCTTGTAAGTACCAAAATTATCCTAATTCGGCTAGACAGCTACTTATCCCTGCCCTCTTGATTCATTGCGACAGTCATTCCAAGATTTACTAATTATTAAGAGGTTAGAATGTCAATAACCCAATGGAAGGCTACAGTGAATTTTTCACTATTACTCTTTTTATAGCAACTTTGTCTTTACATCCATTTTTGTACTTTTTCCCATTTTGAAGAATTCCTAGCACTTTGGAAAAATCATTTGTTCTTTTTTCTCCTCTAGCCTGCTCAATTAATTTGGAATCTGGTTTTTGAATACTTTATTTCTTAGAAAAATATACCTCAGTGTTCTTATGGGATACGTGGTATTTTTAATGCATTACTTCTAGTGCTGAAACTACGAAAACTGAAGAACTGTTATTGCTGTTTAAGTAGTGCTATCAATTCCAGAGCAGAGTATTTGCAGCATCTGCCTGCTATTATTTCTGTAATACCTAAGGGCATTAAACCGAGGCCTGAGAACCAGCAGAAGAGTGTAGGATGAACAGTGATAAAAGGAGGGAGATAGAATACAGTTACGCAGATAAAATGCATGACTTCTGTCACTGCCTGCTGCAGATGAAGAAAGAAAAGGTTCAGTTGGGAGGTAACTCCTCCAGGTACTCATTTGCTTGGTAGTGTTAAAGAAAAAACAGCTGCAGAACTATTGATGTGTTTTCACACTGCGACACAAGGGACACATCAGGGCTAAGAGGGAAGAGATGGGAGATAGACGACTATCCTTCCAGGGTAGCAGAAGAGCTCAGTCAACATAGAGGAGGTTTCTACTACAGCTAATATGCATGCTTGTCTCCTAGATGTCCAGTACTGGTCTAAGACAAGATCTCATCCTGTAAAAGCTTAGGGAGACCACCACCCTGCAGAACATCTCAAACTGATGCTGCAGAGAGATTTTCAGAAGCTTTGCAACCATCTGTGGAAGATAAAGTGAGGTTTCATATGCTTTTAATAAAGTGCCTGGAATTTGACAATGCAATTTGGACTAGCTCCTATTCCACAAGCCTCTGACAATCTTACCTGGAAAGGAGTACAAGGGAGTAAAGGACACAGCATATCACTAAGACAACAGCATTATATCTTGAGGTACTAAGAAATAAGAACACAAAGTACAAGTGCCATACATTTCCATCATCAGTGGGGCTTTTATTTCACAAAGCAGCATTGCAGGAGGGTAGGAAGAGTTGGTTCATACCCACCAATTATGTATCTTTTGAACGGTACCACACTGCTGGATAAATATGTGTGAACAGGGAGGCCTCTTAGCTGCCACTTGGACAGAATACACTCCACATTTCCTCAGCATGTTTTATCTAGTCTGGTTTATATGAGGCCAAGTCCCAGGGAGTTCCTGCCCCCTAACTCCAAAGGGTTAGTCTCAATACAATCAGAAGCAGTATCCAAGAAAATTATTCCATGGTGGGAGGCTCACAGCCATTATTTGAGTCATTAAAGCTGTTACCTTGAGGAAGGCAGACCAGAAGTCATTATTAAATCAGGTTCACAAATGTATTTTGCATGGCAATGAAGCATTACTAAGCAAAGTGCTGTACTAAAATGGGTGCAAGACAGCTCCAGAGCAGCCATGTGAAGCTGCTGAGGAGAGCTGCCACGTCCAGACTTTCATTTCTCTTCTGGGATGGGTCTTGGCTGGGTCCCAAAGGTGTTAGTGGGATAGGCTGCTTGTGCAGACGCAACCTGGATCTGGTTTAATTTTTTTTCTAATTTTTTTTCCTCTCTACAAATGCTCCTGTTATACAAAAACCTTTATAGTATCTATTCCCTTGTCTTAGTGTGGCTATTTCATCCTCTTCTATTTATTTCTGAGGGACCACAGCACGCCTGTTACATTAGCCCTCTTCCTAGCTCTGCTCATGCCTTCCCCCTGGCTTTGCATAACCAGCTTGGATGTCTTTTCTTCTGTCTACCCACTCTCACAGAATGGTGATTTCTGAGGCTTAATTCATGTTAGGCTAACACTGCATAGCCTTTGAAAGAAAAGCCTGCTTCTAAAGGCAGAGTAATAACACAGTGCCAACTAAATTTTAATTTAAGTTACAGCAGTATCTTATTTAATAGCAATTAAAGTTTGGATAAATTGGAGCAGAGGGGAGTATTGAAATGTAAAACCTATTTTGTGGGTGGAAAAAGTTACCCTTCAAGATACTATAAAGTGGGATTGTTCATTCCTGTGAGCCCAATTTGTTCAGCAGCTCTTAACACAAATATGTTGGCTCACTCAGAAGATCTGTCACTTTTTTTTTATTAAGTATCTGTTACTTGATCCACAAAGACAGGGCTTGTTTTAATTCCGCTCTAGAAATTCCTCAGCTGAAGCCACTTGCTTTTCTGTCCTATCTTAGCAAATAAGTGCTCAGAGGTGAAGAAAAAGAAGTAAGTGGCAAATGACAGTCCCAATAAAGAACAGAAGTGGAAACAAGGGAACACCCTTCTAGCCTTGCAGAGTTCAGGATTCCTAAAACCAGCGTGGTGACTGTTCATGAAACACCCCTTATTGCAGTAGGCTCCATGCATCAGGGCTAGCACCAGCCTATGAAGCAATTTACCTTTCCCTTCAAAACACTCCTGCCCAACACAGGTTTGGTTTTTTCATCCTACATCCACGTAGTTACCGCCCTCTGGAGGAAAAGGTATAGAATAAAATAACGATTAGAAAAAGAGCAATGGCCGGAAAGACCTCACTGCTGCCTCTTGAGCACTTACGTACATCTCTGTACGTACTGGGTGAAATGCTGCTCATGAACTGCAAC
>JBCJKH010073449.1:33216-44985 GCA_039877255.1 Loriculus beryllinus | reverse complement strand
GGAAGGAAGGAAGGAAGGAAGGAAGGAAGGAAGGAAGGAAGGAAGGAAGGAGGGAAGGAAGGAAGGAAGGAAGGAAGCTTTCAAGGATCAATTCATAAACAAAGGAAAACATTCTATTCTCAGCAAGAAAACAATAATCTTTTGTCTGCTACAGTGATTAATAACATTCTATAGCTTAAGCCTATTTAAAGGGCTTCATCAATCCATGTAGGATTGATCCACTTTAAATTCTCAGAATATGGTGAGAATTTCCCCCAGTGTTTGTGGGGTTGGTTTGGGGTTTTTTGTATTTATAGAAGTAAACAGAATCTGTAGAATTGCCACCAACAATTTTCTCCACCAAGAAAACTGAATATCACTGCACAGAGCACTCAGAAATGGTGTTAGAATTTTTGCAGTACAGCACTATGAATTAAATCTTGGGACTTCAGAGAAACCAACTTAAAAATTACCAAAACTCAGGGTAGCTGGGAGCAACAAAGTATCATGTTGGGTTTTGTGCATACAACAATTCAGAAGAGGAAGGATCTTTTTTTCCCAGCCAAAATTTTGAAATCCCAAGAGAGGTCTGACTGTCTTCTGGCTCCAAGCACCATAAACACAGACAAAACCAAAAGTTTTGTCTGCCTGTTTCTGTCTAACAGAGGTAGGTAAGTAGTAACATTTTCCTGGAACTGATGAGGTAAAATTGATGTTTATACGCATTCAGGAGCTCAGAGATTATGATTGATTAGTAAAATCAATCCTCAGCCTTGAACCTTCCCTCCTCCACATTAGCAGGCAATGAATATTTGCTGGTCTTCTTGGGCTGTGACTTTGAAAGAGCAAAATCTCTGCAGGTGATGTTTAGTCAGTAGCCCAGACAGTGCTTGTTATCTTTAAGGATCAGATCTTTGAGCTTTTCCCCAGCAAAGCACACATAGCTACACAGATGGTGAGTGATCCTGATGATATTCGTAGGTCTACACGGATACATAAAGTCACATTGGGATATTAGTGTGCAGGGAGCCTTCCGAATAAATAAATTCATAAATTCTCAAAGCACAAGAGGCTGAAAAAATAAATTTTTAAAAATCATCCAAATCCTCAGTCAAAATAGATAAAAATCTCATTTTTCTTATCTAGTGAAAACGTACATTTTATTGAAGACAAAACCTGAATTATTAATATACAGCCAATAGCCAAACATGAGATCGAGTGTATGCTAATTTCAGAGTTCAAATAGGCATTTATGATCCTAAATTTAGCCTCCCATTATAAAAACTTTGGCCAAGCTATTTAAAAACACATCAAACCCTTTAAAAGTGAAGCACAAAAAGCTAGGGCGGTGTCTTCAGTCTCAGACAATCAGGCAGCAAAAGGGCAATACCTCACTCATACCAATTACATGGATAGCATGCAGTAGGAACAGTCAATTGTCAGTCCCATCAGATGTGATTAAAAAAAGCCCAATAACCTAACCAGTAAAGAGAGCAGGGCTGATGACAAAATTGAATTCTTGATATAATATGGAATGGATAAACGTTAACACAAATTACTGGGACCTGAAACTGGAGAAGTAGCTTAAAAATACCCTGACATGAGAAAGGCTGTGAGCTAATGGGTGGGGAAGTACACCCTAATTCTACAGCATCTGGGCTATAACTCTTGTTGGCAGACTTGGACTGAGGGAGAGCAGCAAGCAAGGCAGCAAACCAGGGTTTCTTCTTTCTGCACTCCAACATGTCTTGGTCTGGACCCTTTGATTCCTGAGTGTCTCAGATTTGTCTTTTCAACCATCTTGTGAACAAAGACTTCATGCTGTCTTTGGTCCCTTTGTCATGGGAAACTCATGCGGTGCTGCAGGACTCTAATTGTTTTCAAAGGACGCGGGGCAGTTTACAGGATATGTATATCAGCCCCACAGCACTTAAAAAATCGGGAAGTTTAGGCTTATATGATCTTGAAGTGCTCCCCAGATCTGGTCCTACACTGACAAAATGCACTGGGTTAACATTATCTGCCTGTAGTACATAATGAAATTCACACTTGAATGGCAAGTATTTTAAGTGCTTTTTTTGTAGTATATCACCAATGTATTTTCTCACTCTAGTTATTACTTATTTCTAAAACCTTCATTACAGAAGCAGTTAAAAAATAACTTTCTCCTTTTAAAATGTTGATTTGTTTTTCTTGCAGAGAATGTGCTGTGAAATGTTGAGGTAAGCATTAGTTAAAGCCTGCAACACCAAGCCTGCAGGAGCAATTTACTTTTTATGCATATATTCCTGAGTATTATTTTGCTCCCTTTCTTTTTGTGAATGGGAAGCACTTCCTTACAGCAGCCAAGTGCTTTCCTCTCCTATTTCCAGCCCTTTCTTCATTTGCTCAACGGTAGGGTTGTGCTGGGGGCATGAGCAGTAGAGGCACATATAGCAGGCCTCTGCATTAATAGATACAGTTGCCACAAATAAATACAGACTACAGACATCATTTCAGGCTGAAAACCCTATATTTTCTGTGTGTTAAAACTGTCTTAAGCTGTTCAATTGTTTTGTGACTACCAAAGCACTTACCTTGTGAGGATGTTAATTATCCAGGCATAAAAAGACCAAGTTTTTCTTAAGGAGAGAGACATTCTTATTTTTTTAAGTTATTCAAGTTCGTTTTACTCATTCCAGCTAAATAGATCTTGCCTGGAAAAGAGGAAAAAAATGGGTCTAAATGCAAATTAACGCTACTGTTTAAATATCACAGACCATTTTCTCTGAGCCCAGTTACAATAACTAGTAATTATAAAAATTGCTTGCCTTGGGCTTCTGGCTAAGCCAATGCTAAACTTGTCCTTTTATTAGATCTGTCAGACTGAGTTAATTATCTTTATGATAATATATGTGCCTTACCTCAAACAAAACAAATACCCTTATAATTAGCTTTTTAGTTAGAATTTTAATTTATTTATAAATAGTGTTTGTTTTGTTTCTTTTTGTGCTTTACAAAGAAGCTTGGGTTTTAACAGGTTACTAGTCAGCTTAGTTATGTTTAAGAGAAAACAGACTCATTAGCTCAGGTCAAAGGCTTTTGTGGTTAACGTTGTATCTCATCTAGACACTGTGAAATCTATTTGGCTCTGTAAATGTGCTGGTGTATATTTGTGTGAAAGACAAGGTAGAGGGCAAGAGGAAGAAATAAGGCATGTTCTTTTATTCCAGAAAGTTCTCTCTGAGCTGACATTTAAAACAGCACAATAACTGAATTTAATAGTGAAGCATGCTAGCAAACACTAATCCTGGCTGCATGTTTTCCTTCGAATCCTTTTTCTGAAATCAGAACTGAACTTCCCTTAGACAACTGAAAATAGAAAGCATAGTCTGTTTTAATATATCTCTGTCCCCACAAAATCCATTTCAATCTCTCTCTTTTTTTTGTCCTCTCTTTTTCCTTCTTGTCTTCCTCACATATTCTCTGAACTGATCCTGCAAGACCTTTAACAGAGCTCCCAGTAAGAATTGAGGGCTTGCAGAATAGGGTCATAGTTTATTCAGGATTTCAGTAGTGTTTCTTCTACTAAATAATAAGATGTGACTTATGCATCAGGACCATCTCTAATTTTCCAAACAGGAAAAAATAAAAGTTTCAAAATCAGGGTTGGTGAAAAATTCAATCTACCGATTATTGAATTAAAGAACATGGTTAGGAATAAAGTGCCTTGTGTATTATTTTAGTTCTATCACAATGATAGAATCCAGACTGCATCTGTCAGATGAAGCCTGTACAAATCAGAGTCATGATGCAACTTCTCCAGATCTGAGTTTTCAAGTGAATAAAGCAGTCCTATCTGAAAATGTTGTCAAGGTCTCAATTCATTAATACTTCTACCAGTATTTGAGATCCAAGGATTAGAAAAGGTTAACAAATACTGGTTTATCACCTTATTCCCTCTCACTGAAGTAGGTGAACAGGCTTGGTATGCAACAGATACAAAGGGAATGTGTATAAAAATGTGATAGAAATTACAGGAGGAGACATTACCAATATTTACAAGTTTTTCAATTAATAAAGTAATTTCAAAAGTAAACAGCTTTGCAACCAAATGAACTCAAATGCAGCTGTTTGGTAATGAAAAAAAAATACACATTGTTATGCACCTTGTGTAAATAAGCAAAAGGAAAAAAGAGCCCAGTTGAAATCAACACAGATATATCTTTCTACTCTCTATATACACAACAACTAAACTTGCAAGCACCTCAGAAGTACAGGAAATAATACTTAACAATAAAAATCTACTACTAAATAAAAATAGTAGTGATAGCTAACACTGAAACCAACCCAATGCAGACACATTTCTGTTTGCAGTTGAAAATGTCTTCATTTATTTTTCATAAGTCAAAGCTCTTCGGTGAAAACAAATATTTCTGCGGCCAACAATTAAAATTAATGTGACAGAAGGTTATATTTTCCTAACTTTGCTGTAAGTCACCGTTAAAGACTGGATGTTTATTTTGGTTTTTTGAGAGATGGCAGGAGAAATGAAAAGAGAAGAGATCAAAACAGAAATAGAAATGTTTAAGATTTGAGGAAGAGCAAGTGAAATATAATGGTCCCCCACCACTCCATGTTAGAAGGAACCTTTCACTGCCAGCCATATTTCCTTGTAGATTTATAAATGGTGTAAAATCTTTCAATTAGACCAAGTTTATAACTTTTTGGGTCCTTCTGTAGTCTTCCTGCAGGTCCCTTGTAACTAACGTGGCTGTGCCTCTGCTTTATTTTCTGGCTGAGGAGAGAGTTTAGGAGACACCCATGATGCGCTCAGCATTTTGTGAAGCTGAAGCCCCTGGACCTGAACCTGTGCTGAAGGCCCCGGCCAGGTGACAGCCCCTTGGGCGGGCTTCTGCACATAGAAAGTCCTAGTGATCGCTGATGCAGCGATCCTTCTCAAAACTGAGGATGATTTGTTTGCCACCAAATGTACTGCAGCTAGAAAAAGTTACTTAGAATGATATCCTCTCCCCCGAATCCCCCAATCACACCTAAACTTGGCATTTTTCTCTAGCCCATAGCGGAAAAACATTTTGATTTGATGCTTCTGGATCCCCAGAAAGCCCTTTGCTGCTGAAAGCAGAAAGCTGGTCTCCATTTTTCTTAACAAGTCACTGTGCAATACCACAACAATATTAGCCAAACTAAGGTGATGGATCTTCACTCATTCAGAGTTTTCTGGAGCTCTGCATCAGCCTTGGTGCCCGTGCTGAACTGTTTCAGGGAGCTCAACTAGCAGAAACTTTTTTCTGGGTTAATTTCCTGAGAACGTGACTCTCTGACCCACCTCATTGTGATATCAGGTGAATGCTGATGCCAGTACAGGACAGAATATGAGGCTAGAGAAGAGCTTTTGATCACTTTCAATTACTGTTGCTCACAGGAGTTCATATTCAGGCATTGGTGGTACACAGCTACACACCAGCTGGCTCTTTTTCAGTGATTGCTGAGATTCTCTTTACCCAAGCCATTGTTTAAACTTTCCTGAATAGTTTCTTAAACAAAACATTTTGGTCTATTTCTTTGTCAAGCAACATAAGAAGAAAAAAACCATTAAATACTCTAGACAGATCCCAGCTTTCTATACTTCTCCACACACAGGTATGCCCTGGTTAGATAGGTTGGGATAATGTAATATATACAGATAAGGAATCTGGGGTTGAATTGCACTGTTGCCATGAACATTTACGCTTGTGTTGGAGTAAAATTCTGGATTTGATGTAGCCATATTCACACTTTCTTCTACAGAAGCGTACAGTAAGAGTGTCTGCTCAAAGAATTGATACAGAATCATAGAATAGTTAGGGTTGGGAAGGACCTTGAGATCACACAGTTCCAAACCCCTGCCATGGGCAGGGACACTTCACACTAAACCATGCCACCCAAGTCTTTGTCCAGCCTGGCCTTGAACACCACCAGGGATGGAGCACTCACAACTTCCCTGGGCAAACAATTCCAGTGCCTCACCACCCTCACAGTGAAGTATTTCTTCCTTATAGCCAATCTGAACTTACCCTGTTTAAGTTTAAACCCGTTACCCCTTGTCCTATCGCTACAGTCCCTAATGAAGAGTCCATCCCTATAGCCCCCCTTCAGATACTGGAAGGCTGCTCTGAGGTCTCCATGCAGCCTTCTCTTCTCCAGGCTGAACAGCCCCAACTTTCTCAGCCTACCTTCACATGTCTGAAGCTTTAAGTTATATCATGTGTTATCCCTGGACAATAACAACTTTTGCAGGCAAAAGGTAGCAAATGATACAATGGCATTACTCACCTTTCCTATCTTTATGCAGGAATTAATAGTTTCGAGGAAATCAGCTTTTTTTTCATTTATAGGCACTTCTGTTAATTGCTTTTCTATTAGTTCACCTATTTGATAGCCCATCATTGTTTCAAAAGCAGGATTGACATACTGTGAAATAAAAACAAACAAAACCCCATTCATCAAAATACTCAAAGCACAGCAGAGCTCCCTTTTTTCTATTTGCTAAACCAAAGGATCTCTTTCCCAGGCTGAAATAAATGTATGTACTGCTCCTGAGAGAGATGCCTACACTGTTTTCTTTATGAAGCAAAACACAAATGTCCATTCTGTAAGAGTTGTGCTATTGTCAACATTTGGGTCAAGAGGGTACAATTTCTAAGTATGTTATAACTCCCAGAAGCTTAGACCCAAGCCCTTTGCTGATAACAAAATCACTCTTCAGCCTTCATAGCTAGGGATGGAACTAACTCCCTTACAAAGATGATGTTTTTCAGGACTGCAAACAGAAGCACAATTTCTTATGCCTTTTTTAAAGACATTTCTAAGAGAGGATTACATTCAAAAACAGTTGGCCCAAGAATTCTGATGCATTAAACAGTATCAGATTTAAGGAAAGAAAAGGTGTACTACCTTTATTTAAATAGAACACTGTTAGATTTGCTTTTCAAGAGCATCAAATTAACACACAGTATTTTTGGAAAAGAATGCATACAAGCCAGTGGATCCAAAAAATAAAAACGAGAAAGTCAATCCTTGTTCATTCAGAAACAAAAATCTCCCTTAAAATTGAATTGATTTATGGAAGATATTTTAAATGGAGAAAATTCTACTCTACATTTAAACTCAATCCAACCTTTTTAGAACCATTAAGTTAGGTTAGATTCTTGTACTGTAAGAAAGAGTAAATTTAATTAAAGATAAAATAGAGTCCACAGAGTGATTTTCTGTACTTGTAAAAATATCAGGAACAAACCTGTACTACATGATCTTCACTTGTGATCTCAATGGCTTCTTGACTTTTCTCTAATGCTGCAAATAATGAATTACATGCCCTGGAGAGAAAAAAAAATAAAAGAAAGATTAAATTTAATCCACATAATTCTTATTGTATGTGACAATAAGGTATTGCAACTCCATACCTAATGAAGCTGTACTTCAACACTTTAATGATTAATGTGTTTTCTTCAGTTAACTGACATTCTACAAATAATTACAGCACAGTAAAATAAATACTTTTTTAAGGATGTGGCTGAATTGGGTTTTGTTTTTTTTTTTTGATCGTGTTTTTGGTAAAAATTACCTTAGTTTGAATTGTGCCTGCACTTGTCCAAATTCCAGCTGAATCAACTCATTGTAACAGGCCATCCTGCTAGAATTTTCCACATATCGCTGCAAATAAAAGGTTGAAATATTTCATGAATACACATTTCCATACTCAAGGGTACAAAGATGTTTTCTTTTGCTTGATAAAAAATTAAAAGGAGTAGATAAACCAAAAATTAACATGTTGTAACACCAGCAATGTGAGAAGATTATTTTGGGGGACTAGCAAAATTCTTCAGGTTACTGCATTTTGAAAAGGTGACAGATCCTCATGGCAATGAAGTTCAATCAATCTGATCAGCACATAAAACCCACATACTTTTAATTAAATTATATGCTTTCATGCTACTTTTTAAAATAACAATGAAAAGATTATATTGGGTCTAAAGTCATCCAAACGTGAATATGATGAGTTTCCAATAGCTAACACCCAAATTGCATATATAGAAGGAAGTAAAACTTCTTGGCAAATACACGTGCCATTGGACACAATTATTCATTTGAGGTCTTGGATAGCAGTGACTTCAGTATCTCTGATGGTTTTATAAAACACCTCATATTTACCAGGTATGAGCCTGAATGTTACATCTTGTTCATGCTAAATTGCCATAGTTCTTTTCAGGTGGTTATTAAGGACCTTATTACAAATAAGCAAAGAGGTGCAAATGGATTGTGATGGGGATAGCAAAAACTCTGATGACCATGCAACCGAATACTCTGATTTACACTGAAATTATGCACATTTTTGTTCCATTGTCAGCCTAATGCAATGAAGAATCCACTTAACTGACACATTAATAAGCACCTTTTCTGTTTAACTGGAATAGTTGCCAAGGCACAGAATCAATTTAATACTTTTCAGGTGCCTCCAAACAATAGATAATAGTACTTGACAGTGTCTAAAGCCTGTTTACAGATGGGAATTGGCATTTGATAAAGAAATTTCCCACAGCACATTTAGTGCGAGCTGCTCTCCTGCTCTGCTACAGTCACTAGTCAATTTTGTCCATGTTAACCTTTCAAGCAAAGCATCATATACTTAATCTGAAATAAATGCATTAGGAAGTCTCAGCACCACTTATGTCCACCTACTTAGCATTATTCTAATTCTACTGGTGTATAATAGTTCAGAATTGGGATGTATATAAGAATGAGTAGCATGCACAAGATTTACAGGTTGGATTACTGACACAAACTATCACTGACAGCCAGTTTCTTGCATGTTAATTTTGAAATGTCAGAGCACCTGGTGGTGTGTAACACATACATACCCTTGAGAAGCCAGCAGAGATCAGGGGCAATATCGATGACTCTTCTCGATCAGCATGCCTTTTAAAGAAGGATGATAAAGTTACAGATTATTTCTGTGATCAGCTGAGACCCAATGTCATAAGCCATTGACACACCTGTACCCAGATGTCACACTGAAGGCTAATATGGCTAGATCCTTGCAGGATCTATGAATGAAACATATCGTTTTGGGGTTAACTGTTAAAAGACACTCCAACATGTGTGAATGCATGTCTGGAATCTGGAAGAAAGGCCATTATGTTAAGTTTTCATAAATGAGCAGATGGAACCTGTATCTGAAATTTTGTATCTTATGGCACCTCTTCTTTTTGTTTTCTGTGCATTTGTTTCTTATGAGTGAAGAGAATGACTACTGAAGTACAAGGTTTACCCAAGATTAAGCAGAGAGAGAGGAGCAGCTGTCAGGAAAATCTCCCCATTCCTCATGCCTGTTATCTGATAATGCTGCCTCCCAGAAGCACAAAGAAAGAGAACAGGCATTCTGTGGGGCAAGGGAGGAACAAACAAAAAAAGAACCAATGAACTGAACTGCAGGAAAGTGAGGGAGAAGCCCCTCCATATGCCATTAGCTAAGTGTCAGGCTTTTCCAGAAATATGCCTCTTGCAGCAAGAAAGGAAATGTGTGAAAGCTCTCTGTGTGGAATTCTAAATGGTAAGTCAAGAACGCTTGTGTTCAGCACATGGGAACTTGCCACAGTCAACTCAGGCCCAGTGAAAGGCAAACTGACTTCTGAAGTTTCCACTAGACTGGGACACTAGACACATCCAAACTTTCTGAGAACTCCAGCTTCTGAGATAGTATCACCAAAGGGAGCTATTATCTTGTCCCAATGCATAATGTGAACATTTTGTAAAGACAAAAATGAATTGCAGGGAAAAATCCCTTTTGAGCAACTTCCTAATTGAGTCAGCAAGCCCAGCTTCCAAGGTCTCCTCACTTTTGAAAGGAATTGCTGGCCACAGAACCATAGGTTTTTGTCTTTCTGATGTACATGAAGCAGCTCATGAGTTATTGTTTGTCTTTTGCTCCTTTTTTCCTCTTTTCTTTTGTGTTAGTCTAATGAGAGACAATTCTGACTGCAGAAGCAATGGTTTCCATAGTCAGACTTCCTGATGTAAAAAATGAAGGTAATATTCACAATGGAATCTCTTGAAAAGTTTAATTAGGGTCTTTTGTTTGTTAGAGATCATGGTGGATTCCTAAAAATGGAATTTTTAATGGGAAATTTCAACACCTCAGAATGTTTTCTGAGAAACAGACATTCCCCAATTTAAGGAAATTATCTTCTACTGATTTCAGAATAAATATATTGCACTGGTGTTATTTTTACATCATTTTATGATCTATAAATTATATTTTCAGATGGAGGAGGAGGAAAAAGCATATGCACTGATTTACTAAGATGTCATAATAGAACCTATTTTACTTCGGAAACTTCTGTGGTCAGATGCTACTCTGTACTGACCAAATTGTTTTGTATCTTTTTTTGTAACTTAGGAGATCCCCTATTTGTGGCAAGATTAATCAGACTGAAGGACGGATCAAGAAAGGTTCAAAACACAGATCTGAGTCAGTTCCACATTTCTCTGCATGATGTTGCACAAGTTGTTTGGAATTTTGCTGCTCATACGTGGAAGTAAGGGAAAGTAAGGATACAAGTATTTACCTTTGTACTACAGCAATAATGACTGTATTTTCTGAGGGTTTTGTTGTTCTGATAGACCTTTAAAGAAAAAGCAAATAATTTAACATTGTTTAAGTTCACATTTCAGAAAACATGACTTTATAGAACCTTCACACAGTACTTTTCTTAAAATTTCTCTTTTAAATAGTTTAACACCAAACCAAAAATCAAATCCCAAGCCTGCAGAACCACTAAGAAAATTCGGCAATATCAGAGACTCCATGAAAAAAGCCACAGAGAATGCAGATTCATCTAAACTTCAAATATTCTCAGTAGGGGAATAGCAAAGATTCTCCCCTCTGAAAAGGCACATAATGGATTCACTTGAAGGACTTGGCCTCACTCATACAAGGAGCATTTTACTTTTTTATGGGACAGAACAGTAAAAATGTAATAAGGGGAACAGCGCTGATACCTAGTCTTTGCCTGACAGTGCTCTTGTTACTTCAGTTTAGCAAGAATAGCCTTTGTCCCGGTGCCCTGAACCCACCACACTCACACAGGGTACATGATCTGACCCCACCACCTCCACCCACAGATTGTTGTTCAGTCTAGACACATTCCCAAGGGGTATTTCACTGGAAAGTCACTGAAGCAAGGCACTGCTGCCTGTCAAATCTCTGCAGAGAGACTCAGAAAGGCAGATCCTTTTCCCCTTTCCTCATATTTTACAGCAGTTTCTAAAAGTATTTTGGACCCACTTTGAAACTTCATTCTTAATAACAGATTTTCAGATGTTGCAGGGACGGAATCATGCGCACGAAACATTGCCTATTTGCATCTGCAGCTACTCCACAGGAAATGGCATTTCAAAAAATGCAGAACATTAATGAAGAGAATGTATTCGTTGAATTGGTTGGTGGTACACGGTATCTTTGCAGCTAATTTAATGTGCAAGCAAGGAATCAGGTATTTGGGGGAGGGGACCAACAAAAACCTAGTTAATTATAAAAAATATACATGTCTGAGAGATTTTATAAAAAGGTCATACAAAACAAAAACAAACAACTTTGATGATGTGTTAACTACTGTACTGAAATGGTGCTTACCTGCATAATGCTTCTGCATCAAAGTATCTGGAATGTCTATGGTCAATAATGATAATGTCATGTTGTTTATCCAGAAAACATTCTAGTGCAGACTCGGGTGTCCTGGCAATATTACA
>JBCJKH010073449.1:12947-24570 GCA_039877255.1 Loriculus beryllinus | reverse complement strand
TAGGGTATAGAGTCCGCCCATGAAACCATGGGTCAGCTTTATGCATGCAAGAAATGTAAGACTGTCTATGAAATATTGTACAAGTGAAACTCAACAAAACTTTTAAGAAGAATACTCTAACAAAGGAAAGCTCTTACAAAACAAGAGCCTTTTGAATATAATTGGTTTTAATTATTTGATTGCATTATCTGAGAATCATGTTCAAATGCTATTTTGTTTTTTCTGAATGATCTTCACTGACAACTCCTATCAGTTGTGCAATACTATATTCCAGGGTTATACTTGTGTACCTCCTTTAAACAGGTTTGAAAAGTTGAAGTGAATGTACATGAACTTACTTGTAATGATTCTGGTAGGAGCCAGAATAGTTGATGTTATTTCTTTGAATTATCTTAGAATTAGGAACCAGAGAAGAGACCAGCAGCAGAAATAGGTAGGCACATGTATTTGGGATGAAGCAAAGGCATTTTTCTGTGGAAATATACAGGAATCTTCTGAAGGTAACTACATATGACTTTAAATATTTATTAAACTTTGAAAATGAATATGGTAGTGACCTACGTTCTTAAAACAGGATTAGCTTATTAATCTTGAAAAGTACTTTTTCTGTTGCATATGGAAAAAATAGGAGTGGCAGGTTTTGATTGAGAAAGAATTTTGTTGCTGATTTGTTAAGAAGACATAGCCTAAATGAAACTATGATGTCAGGGGGGAAAGCTTGGGTTAGGGAACATTATCCAGAAAGTAGTTGTCAGATAAGGCTCTGCAACAGTCTGCTCTGGATTTTGTTCTATTTAGAAACTAACAATTCAGATAATGGAATAAACAGTGTGCTTATTAAATTTTCAGCTGGTGCAAAGCTGAGAGAAGTTGCACACACATTTAGAAGCAGAATTAGAAATCAAGATGCTTTCCACAGATTGAAGAAAGAGCCTGAAAAATATGTAGTGCTATTTAGTAAGTGTGAAGTACTAATGACAGGTAGGAATGGGCAGCTGCATAATCCAAGAATCAGAGCAGCTGATTGGTTCAGGGGGTTATTCCAAAGGGGGCTACAAACTGAGCATATGCAGCAATACTCAGCTGATATAAAAAAGTTTAATACTATGTTTGGATGCATGAACAGAAATTTAACAGCTAGAGAAGTGAAATGGTCCTTCCTTCCTACCTGGTCTTAGGCTTAAAATAATACATCCAGATTTGGGTGCTATGCTCAGCAATAAGTGAACCATCTAGAGAGACTTCCAGAGTAGAGCAACCAGAATGAGCAGAGCCCTAGAAAACACAATCTAACAGAGAAGATTGAAAGGCTGAGTTATTAAACTTAAGAAAAACTGTCAGGAGACCTGACAAGGCTGTTGCACACTGGAACGGAACTGTAAATTCTCCCTGATATCTCACAGGCTAAGAAGAGATGATCTTAAATTACAACACAGAAGACTCATGTTACAATTTAGGAATGATTTTCTAAATATAAGGCTGTGAGGAGATGATTGAGCTTCCACTGTCAGGGATCTTTAAGAACAGGCTGCGCAAGAATGACACAGATTTAGAAGATCTCACCCATAACCAAAGAGGTGGACCAGAGGAAGCTCTTTCCAGTTCTATTTTTATATGAGCTGATGACTGTGCACTTAAGCATCTGTGCACAGGCACTTCGACAGATCTAACCAATTAACTTGGTCATGATAGTGTGCAGCATCTCTCAGTGACAGAAGCACCTGAAAAAAACATCAGGTGGTGTTGTCAGCTCCTGCAGTTTTACATTGGCTCAGCTCCTGAACTCATACAATGACAAGAAAATATTTCTTCTCATGGAGGGGAAAAAAGGTAAATTTTTAATCTTGCCTTTGTGAAGGAGAACTTGAAAACCTGTCTCCAAATGGCATAAAAAATCAGATGGCAAAGAAAAAGGGACAATGTTTCTACACCATTAAATTCTCATGGTTTTAGAGGGACCTGACTCGTGGTTTTTCAATGGAATTGGCATTAATGGTAATGGGCTAATTTCAATAGACAAATTTAGAAATTGATATTCTTGAACTTGCTGTTACAGAGAAGGCAATACTGCCTGAACAGCAGGTCTATTTCAGGAAATTAAAACCTCCCCATATCCTTTCAGATGACGTGATCGTTTCTACATTTCAGTCAATGTTACACAGGGGACATTGCATAATGCTTAACATGGTGGCAGAAAATTCACCTAGCAGAGAATTGTGAAGGCACAGTGTATCTGCTGAAAGATCCTCCAGCTGGGAACAGACATAATGGGGGCACAAGGAATTCATTCTTGGGCAATCTCCGTTGGGAAGCTGTTGCCTCAAATTAACAATACTTCTCCCACAGGGAGAGTCTAGAAATTGCATGCAGAAAAGCAGCTTTCTTCTGCACCAGCCAGGCCCAGACATCGTCATTCTCAAAACACAAACATATTTAAACATATTAGAGATGTAAAATGAAGATTTATTTAAAGGAATTTCTGTCTGCAGAAAATAAAGAGAGCACAGGACATTGTTTCAAAAACCCCAACCAAGCTTCAAATCCTTTTCTCCTGAATACTTGTGATCTTTATTATAAATTTTGCTTTTCCCTCTCCTACCATATGACGCTGCTGCATGTTCCTATTTCTCCTTTCCTGGAAAGAGACATTTTCTGCCATCCCTTTCTTCCTCCTCACAGTGCTATGATGGATCATTTTCATAGGATGGGGAGGAAAACTTCAGAAAAGACCTTTCTGATTAAGGAGTCAATCTCTTGCAGCATTTCCTTCATTAAGAACTGGAATAAATGTCATGCATGTTTTACAAAACTAATCATATTATTACCATGGTTGGGGTATTTTAAAGTGCTGTTTAGGCTCCACTGGACTTGGTCAGCCTTTACTATTATCAAAGGTCTTTTATGGGATCTCCTCTTTCCACTTTCACAAACTTCTATGAGGCTGATAACACAGAGTTGACACAGAGACATCTTGACTACTGCCAGCTTCTGCCTCCTGAGACTGCTTTTTTTCTGTACCTTTGTCATGTTTCTTCCCTAGACATTGCTAACCAGCTTGTCCTTTGGCCTCTTTACTAAGATGAATAAGTACTGTAATTCTAGGTGAGTAGTATTTTTTTCACATTCTGAAGCATTTTCTGTAGCACTTTTGAATCCTCACCCAATTTTATAATTTTTCTGAAAACCCAAACTTCTCAGAAGACTCCAGCTGAGACAGCCTTCCCATTTTGCTGCTCTTGCTTCAGCTGCTGTCAGTAAGGCCAGAAGACACTCCTCTGTCAAGCAATAGCTGTCCTGCTGCTTCTACTGCAATTGCGTGTTTCTTGAACTTTTCAGTTCACCAAAGAGCAAGAGGATCTCTGGAGCATTCAGGAATGCAAAGAAAGGGAAAGAGAGATATTCTTCTTTTGATGGAGAAAAGAAGCTATGTGCACCCATACTGTCTCTTCACTTAATATCTTCGTAGAAACAGCTGTGATCTGAGCTCCTGACAGAGAAAGTACAACAGTGGGAGAGGAAGTTTCCCTGGAAATCCTTGGAGCACAGCATTATGCTCCCAGAGCTGGATTTAACCTACTGCATGCAAATATGCCCTCAAGTAACATCTAAAAGGAGGTTTCTCCTTGCAAATGTTAAGCACAGTTATAATGATCCATACATAAAGAGCAGAGACCACAGAGAAATATCTATTATTGTTGCTGCAAAAAAAACTGTAGCAACTCATGAGAGTTTTACTTTTATTATTCATGTTGCTATTAGGAGTTGCATTATTACTAGATTCTAGTTGGCACAGATGGCTGCTGTGCTTTGAGGTCTGCTTTAGTCATGGTTTTAGCTGCTTTTTTCTGCAGATTTTATAGGGTTTGGGCTGATTTTAGCTACCTTCATTTGCTTGATAATTGTTTTGGATTTTGTTTTAGTTTTTACTTAATTAGCAGGAATATGTTCATGTTTATAGTGTGCTTTATTCACTCTTTTTGAACTTGTGGTAACCAGAAGCAGCAATGTAGTGATATGTTCTGTTGTTTATGTGTGACTGGCTCAGGCCAGAGGCTTTGATGGTAGCAGCAACTTTCCTGGAAGGTCAGTATCAATTTGCTGGCACTGCTTGATCGATATTTCTCACCTGTTGGTAACTTTTCACCTTGCAAAGCATCTTTCTTAACATCACTTCTGCTTGCTGCTAGAATGAGGGTGAATCTCTCACACAAATGTTTCATTTCTCCCCAGAGACTCTGTCAAATCAGTGCCCAAACACTGATGTGTGTGAAAGGTGATAATTTCTGCTTCCTGTCTCCTTTTCAGATATATATATGCTAATCTCAGCCATCATGTCCACTTATGCTGTGTTTTGCTTGCTTAACAGGTTATCTACATGCCGTATCTTCTGTTTCCTGTGTCTTCCAGTTATTGCCTTAGTAATGATGGCAAATGCCAGGAGACAGTTTAAACCACAGCAGCACAACTGTACCTGGTCAGCTCTTGTTGCAGGTGTGACTGAGCAGAACCTACTGATAAATTTTTATGAGCTGTTAGGCAGAAATTCAGGCTTAGTCATAAACCTCTGCGCTTGCACTGCAGTTTGCTTTGGCCACATCATTGCAGAACATGGATAAAAGCTCTGGGTGCGAGTTCCAGCTTTCCTCTGAAATGGAGCACATAAACCAGGCAGTGAGGTGAGGTGAGTTATGCTCCTATAAGCCTCTTGGTCCCCAGGGCCAGTATGTGGCCTTCAAAATCAGACACTTCTTCTACACCTGAAATACATTGTTCAGTATCCATCATGCAAGGTGTCCAGACACTTTCATGCCACACTTTGGTCTTCAAGAATTTCCCATAGTCCTGTTTCTTGCCTTCTAAATGTGTAACCAACTGGTTAGAAGGCTTCATAAAAAGTTTTGAGTACTACCTACAGTTGCACTACCTCTTCTCTCCCTTTGTCTGGATGTGACCACCCATTTGTGATTGATAAGTAAAGTTTTAAAATATAAATTTTGTGAATAAAAGCTTCATTTTACTGAAAAATGAAGGCTCTTCAAGAGTCTGTGTTAAAATTTAGTGTTAAAAACCTGTGTGTTTCAGCTCTCCCAGCGCAGAAGGCAAGTAATTAATTACTATTGTCTCTGTGACACAGGATAGTTTTCAGTGTTATGACCAAAAGGAAAATATCTTGAATACATTGCACGAACTAATAACAATTGACTCCTAATCTTCTGCCATAGGATTTAAGTAGCTGCCTTTAACGTCCATAGCAGTTGTTTGTATGCTGTGGCAGGGGACCAAGTCCCTTAGATTTTATCTGCTCTTCACATTGGACTGATTCAAAGTCTATGAGCCAAAACTATAACCCCAGCTCCAGATGCCCCCATAATTCGGATCTGGCTAAGAATTCAGCAGCTCAGGCCCATCTCTAATTACAACAGACAAATTATTGGGTAATTTCTTCTGCTTTATCTTTGTAATTCACTAGAACATTTAATTTCTCCAAAAGCAGACACGTCTTTTCTCATTAGAAATTCCTTTTTGGCCTTTTTAATGTGAGCTTCTTATTATTAAACACATGAACATCCACACACTCACTCACTCACTAACATAAAGTTTTGCTGATAAGGGATTATATAACTGGTACCTGAGATAACATGAGATGTTTAACAGCAACTTAGCTTTAGCCACTAGATTATTTACCACTTCATGGAAGCAGTCTCAGCTGACTTCTCTTTTTAATTTTTCAGAACTACAGCCAAAATTTGAAGAGTAGGAAGAGAAGAACCACATTAGTCCATACATTTTCATAGGGCAGAGCTGGTGGGCAGCAAGGAAGAGCTGGATGAGGAAAGGACTGGTGGCAATTGATTTGAATATCTACATCGTGGTGTCATGGAACGCCAATTTCTGGTTTCTATTTTCAAAGTTTCTGACTACAGTGGAAGTGAGGTATTCAACAGTTGCTAACTGATATTTATATTACCTTTTCTTCTGCTTTTAGATCTTTTTTTTTTTAGTTCAATAGAGATACACACCTACTCATTATTTCTAATGCCCTAGCTGAAAGCCATTTCAGCCATCCCTAAGGATGGTGCAAACCACTCAAGGGTGTAGTACAAATAGATGCTGAAGATACAGGGAGATTATGATCTGTACAGACTAAAAGGAGCTGGATGTTTGCACTAGATGGAAGTGCTAGGCTCTCATTCTATGGTCACCCGGAAGCACAGTCAGATATAAAACTCTGGATTCTTTCTTCTTCCCTGCATTTCCCTCTTGCTTTCTTTCCTCCCATTCATACAAAAATGCTGAAGTAAAAACCCCTCATGTTTTCACAAAATATCCCCCCAAAAGAAACCTTAAATGTCATTCTGCTTTGCTTTGTATTGATTGAACACTACCTTTTTCAGTTCGAAGTGAAGAACCTCAGGCGTTTACCGTGAGACAAGAACCTCATGGGTTTATCCTGAGACACACAGGGGACTAACAATGACACCTATAAATTTTGAAGCTGTTGATCGTGATTTCTTTTTTTCCCCAAGATTTCTGCCACTAAACCAGCATTATTACTTAGGAAGTCCTAGCCTCTTGACTTAGCTGCAGAACTACCTCTCAGTTGCATAATGTTTTGGAGATGCATGCTTCATTGAAGTGTCATTGATTTTCAGCTAAAGTGAAAATGCCCTCATTTACTGCTTTCTTAAGAGAATTACAAAGGAGGCTGGAGAGGGTTTGGACAAAGTCATTACTAATTGTACATCACAAAATTGGGATTTATATATTTTTAATGCAGAAATTCCTTACAGCTCCTAAATCAAACACTGTTCTAAAATTATGTCTAATTTTATAAATGGAAAAACCCTATTTTGTTCAGGACTTTTAAATTCCTTTGCTTTGTTAAACAAACCCCTGTACTTTCTGTGAGGGGATTGCTGATTGCTTTGTCAGCAAGACCAATGATATTCAATCTTTGATTTCTGATTCATTTTCTTCTTCCTTCCCTTTGATGACTAGAATAAATGTCTAGTTTTTTTCTCTCCTTTCAGAAAGATTTCTCTCGCCTCTCACTTCCTTAGTAGTGAGACGGTTTTTTGTGAAACAATCTGCCTGGTTTTTGGCTATCTCTTCCTCTTCACTGAGCTCAGAGCTGGATAAGTACTTTACAGTCGTGCATTAGAGAAAGCAAATTTTTGTCTCTTTCTATTGTTGGCTCTGATGTTAGGTTGTCAGCTTTGCTTCTGATCACATTGCTCCCTCACTTCCCATTGACTATTTCCTCAGGCCTTTGTGTTGGAAATGTTCTCTATGGTGGCCAACTCTGCCCCTGTTCTGGTAGGCAATGGGTAAGAAGGTCAAGTTCTGTTTCTCTTGGTATGGGAAGAGTACTGTAAGATTATGGAGGTAGCCTTAAAGCAGGGTCTAGTAGTTACCATAAATTAGGCCCAGTTGACCATGTTGTTTGCCTATAAGTTTCATCTAGCCCTACAGGATAAGGCCACAGCTTAGTTACAAGTACAGAGAAGTACTTGAAGTGTAAACAACCCATTCAACACTGAAAGCAGTAACAGTACCCTTGAGAAGGGTAAGTGGTGAGCAAAGGCAACAGAAGCAGTCAGCTATAAGGGGTGGCAGCACTTTAAACAAAGCTGACCAAGAACAGAGTGGTTTCTAACTGATCCAATGACTGTCAGCAGGCAGAGTGCCTGGGGGTGCTCTGGCTTGGCCTTCAGAGCACACTTCATGAGGCCCCAGCTGTAACGCTTGCCCTCAGGCTTTCCTACCAGACCACATCAGAGCCATGAAGATGATCATAGGGCTAAAGAACCTGCCCTGTGAGGAAAGACTGAAGGAGTTAGGTCCTTTCTGTCGAAGAGAGAGTTCATCACAGTATTAAAGCACTTCAAGGCCGGTTGAAACAGGTAACAGAGGCTCCCTTTTTACATGGAGCAACATGGAGCAACAAGGGGCAATGGGTACAAATTGTGCTAGGAGAGGTTCTATCTTGACATAAGAAAGAATTTTTTTTTTACCATAAGAACAATCATTCACTGGAACAGCCTCCCCAGAGTTCCTGGAAGTTTCAAGATACAATTGGACAGGGTGCTAGATAAGATCATCTAGGCTCCCTTTCCCACAAAAGGGCAAACCAGATAATCTTACAGGGACCATTCCAACTTCGGTTATTCTATGGTTCTCACAGGAAGCAGAGATTACCTAAGTCATTGATTGCCTGTATCTGTCATTGAAGAGTTTTGATGTCTGTAATTTCCACACTATCATTTAGTCTTAAACTATGATCCAGGCTCCTGAAGTTGTATCTTAGCATTTCAGAAAATCTCAGCTACACCATCACACTTGGCAAGACAGCTCCTGTCTAACCGAATATGATTTAAAACAAAACAAGAGTGGATACCAAAAGGGAGAAATACTTAAATATGGAGAAGGGGAGCTCTGTGCAATGAGCAAACTTACCAAAGGTTGGACAACACGTCTGAGAAAACAAGTGATAAGGCTCAGCAGTATGGTCACAACTGTCTTTTCATGTTAAATTGCTAGAACTTGTCATATATATCTAAAGTTTGCTAAAAGCAGAGTCCACCTGGTGTGTAGAAGAATTATACTATAGTTAACATAAATTACTGAACACTAGTAGTTTAGCCAACAAAAAGATCTTCAACCTGTGAAGTCTTGACCGCTGTGCTTAATCACTTTGAAAATGCATATGAGCATCCTCCGAAATGCTGAGTACCACTATGGGCAACCCACCTCAGTAGCTACTGATTTCAGTAGAAATAAAACATGGCTGCTTTTGGCAGATTTGCATTTGCACTCTCTCTAGACAATGCAGAAGTGCGAAGACCTCGTTTTTGTCAAAAACCCCACTGGACAACGTAAACAGAAAGCTTTAGGCACAATTCCTGCACCAGGACTCAATAGCTGTCCTCCTAAAACCCCTTTTATTTCATTGGGTCTATAGAAATGTGAAGGAATGTGTACTCAGAGGTCTGCAGGTGAGGCTGACATCGCAGGTGAATCATAACCATGGTATGAGCTTCATAAAAATCTCCACATGTGAAGAAGAAATATCAAAATATTGCTTGCAAGGTTTGATCAGTTGCTCTTTTCAGAAGAAATTACAATTTGATTTGTCATGGTATGGATTTTTATTTTTTATTCTTTGAGTAATTATTTTCAGTTACTCTTAGCTGATTGCCTCACTTTGAACTAGTATCAGATATCAGATTTAGGGGTTTTATTTAAATGTGAGAAAATATTCAATTTAAGAAGGATTATGAAGGCAGATATGAAAGAAAAAGCTGATATGTGTCCTTCTGGGAAAAAAGGAAAGTAGAAGTACTTTCTACTTCCTAATATGGCAAATAAGGCCATCCAACAGTGTGGGAAAAGTAGAACATGTTTTATTATGTTCAAAGGTTTGAGATAACTTATCAGTCTTTAATTCATTATGTGCTTTACGGTGCTATTTACCTATCTATCACTTCCAAATATAGCCAGAACATTGGTAAATATGTAATGACATATCTTTATTGCAAGAAGTATTCTTCTGAATGATTCAGCAGAATATTGAGTAGTGTATTCAAAGTTTGCAGCTATATTAGTAATGGTTGATAAATCTGGACAGGTGAAATACTGAGATGAGATAACTTTTTCTCTTAACTACCTTCATCTTCTCTTTCTAATTTCTAATTCTTTCTTCAAAAAGAGTGCATAAATAACATGTACTCTTTCTAATTTTTTGGTTTTTTTCTTTAGGTTGTTAGAAGGAAAATGTCCTCTTGCAAATACTTCCAAATATTTATACTTTGCTTAAGATTTTAGACATTCTTTACATTAATGTAAAATCAGAAAACTTCATGACAGATATAGTCTGATTTCCAACTATAGAATCTTGACATCAAAGAAGAATTGAGTTTAGAAAAGCCCTCAGGAGGCCTTATGACACCAAAGGCTCATAGCAGGTCCAGCTATATGTAGTTTCTCATTGCCATTTCTGCCATCAAGGATGGAGAGTCTTCAACCTCTCCAAGCACATTGACTCAGTAGCTGAATGACTCTCACTAAAAAAAAAAAAAAATAGAAGTCATTATATTTAATTGCAATTTACCTTGTTGATGCTTTTGTCTTTTGCTTCTTCTGCCACTGCACACCTACAAGAAGAGTTTGATACCATCTTCTTTACATATCTCATACAGGTGGCTGAAGACAGCAATAAGGTTTCTCCTTCACCTTCTCTTCTTAAGGCTGAACAGACCAGGTTCCCAGTGATTGTATCAAAAACCTCATCTCCCTGAGTAATTTGACTTTAGTAGAACTTTTCAGGGTTATGAGTACAAAATGTGATGAAGTATTATTTCAGGATGGCATAACTGGGATTTCTTAAATGATGTTACAGAAACTGATAAACATGATTGTATTAGGAGACTTAGGAAGAAAATTTTAGATTATGCTCTTCTGATTAATTACAGAACTGGGAAAAAATAGCAGTTTAAAAAAAGATTTAAGATATTTGCTTGCATAAGCATTACTCAGAGCCAGCTTTATTTTTTAAGGATGCAATTTTTCTATCAGTCTATAATGTGATACTGTGACTGGGTAATATATCTTCAGGCTTTACAGTCTCCTGGCATGACTCACTCTTTGAGACAGTAGATCTTAATAGATCCTTCTGCATTAATCCCAACTAATGAGCAGATGAATAGTTAATTAAAAATGCTCCACAAAGGCTTTGATACAGTAGGCCATTAGAGCTTCACTCTGGTTCTTGCTTTCTAATAGATGAACAGAACTTAACTTGCATTTTTTCCACCAGATCATAATACTCAGAAAGCTCCATTACAGTTTACCAGATCACTGATCTATGAACCAAACAGTATTTAAGTATTTCTTGATTTGATTTACTATGGTATATGATCTTTTGTGCCTTCACTGAATCCATATAGTAAAAGAGCCATTATGTCATTTCTTTAGTCACTGATCTAGCAGATCATTAAGAAGTTTTCCATTCTGTAGGCATTAGGCTTTAAGGGCTTGATTTTTGCCTGCTGGTGCTGTGCACGAGGGGAAGCCCTTTGGTGACATGGCCGGTTTTTCAAGCACAATATATACAGTACGAAGCCATAGGTGGCAGCCCATATCAAATTAAAATTAGATTTTTTTCTGTCTAAATAGAATCTATCTGTCTAAATAGAATCCTAGTTTTATCTCCTGAATTATACATTCATCAGCTTCTGATGACAGTGCACATTTTAGAAGTGCTGGCAGGTGTAAAAGGATGTAAAATGACTAGGTTTTGAGTCATAGCTGAAAAAATGTAGCCCTCCACTGCTTATTGAAGTCTGACTAAGGTTCACTTATGGGTAAATCTTCTGCTAATGACCCATGTAAAACAAGGACTCTAAATGTCAAGGGTAGTGTGACTGGTTTCAAACATCTACAGAATTCAGTTTCAAGCAAATCAATATCTCAGTACCTGTAAGATTAAACTTTTGCCACCTGGTGTTTAAGAAAGACTTTTAGTCCTCAGTAGCAAAGGAATGGTCCAGCCTTCACTTGGTGCTTTGATCAGCAATGATTCAATCTATGATTCTATGATGACATGATTCATGTAGCTAAAAAA
>JBCJKH010073447.1:0-14755 GCA_039877255.1 Loriculus beryllinus | reverse complement strand
TTGGACCTGCTGGTCACGCTCCTTTTGATGCAGCCCAGGATACGGTTGCTTTCTGGGCTGCAAGCACACACTGCAGTCAGCTCATGTTCATTTTCTCATCGACCACCACCCCCAAGTCCTTTTCCACAGGGCTGCTCTGAATCTCTTCTCTATGTAGAATACATAGCAACACACAATTGCTTTATTCCTTCTCCTGTCCTTTATGCTCCACTATATTCCCAAGCTGCAAATGAGAGGCAATGTGAATTTGTCTCTGAGAGGACAGCTGCTTAAATGCTTACAGAAAGAAGAAATCACAGATGTCAGCATTCCTCAGGTAGCAGTTCAGAGCTCCCTTTAGCTGTTTCCCACACAAAACAAATCTCTTAGTGCATGTTTGCCTGAGTAACACTGCTAAAGAGCTTAAGGATCTAAGTGTAATAAATTAAAATAAAGGAATTAATTAAATAAAGGAATTAAGTCTAATAAATTAACTTAAGGAATTAAGTTCCTTCCTTAACCAATACCAGTATCCTTACATGTACATAAACAATAATGCTTTCCATATGAGCTAGCACTAGGCTGATCATTAAGTACCTGGATATGTAAACATCTGACGGCTTCTATTAAAATTACTTTCCATCTGTTCCATTGAATAGACACCTAAGGCTGTAAAACGCCAAGCAAGCATTAACCGTATGCCCAATGGCATTAAGTATGAACATTTTTAACTGCATTAAAAACAACATATTATCTTTCTTCAGAGAGCAGTGCCACAATCTTCCTCAAGTCCCATAATTTTAAAATAGTGGTAGACACAACGCTTCCCTCAAGTGCTCAGACATCAATGACTGAAGACTGTGAGGTAGGTAGAAAGTATTAGGGCTCATAGCAGGATCTTGAAAAGCATTTAAGCAGGTTACATACCTAACTCCTGTGGAAGTTAGGCATCACCTGCCAAGGCATTTTTGAAAAGTACACTCTTACAAATGCAGAATCCATTATGAAACTAGTGCTTAAGTCAACAGAAATATAAGTTTCTACTCCTCACATTTCTTTCTAAGTGCAACAGACTTGTAAGAATATAGATACACCACACAGGAACAAAGTTCCCTTCTCCCTCTTTATGGACTTAAAGACACATGAAAATTACAGCAATCATGAAGTCAATCCATGGGACCCTTACATTTTGATTAGCCATTATATTTGGTAAACTAGTGATTGTTATTGAATTGTTACCCTTTTCAAAATTGCTGAGTGTTATATATACACTAAAATACATTAAATATTATGGAAATGTGAGCACCTTAATATTTAAAATAAAGTAGTTGTAAAAGCCTTTAAAAAGAAAGTACTTGTAACTGTGAACAGAATACCATAGCACAAAAAAATAACAGGCACTTCACCTCTGCACCAAATCATATAGCTCAAATTTTATACCTCCAGGCTGAGTACCTGTTGATTTGTAAGTTTTTCCTTGGGTGAACAGCACCCAAAGACATCAGGGACACTCATAAATAAAATTAGCCATAAGGATGCAGAAAAAGCTACTCACATTTTTCCTCAAACTGGGAATAAATATGAGTAGCACACACAGCTGAATTTAGAATATGTGTATCAGCTAGCAAGCTTGTACATCAAACCAGATAGATAGCTGCTTTTGTGAAGGTATGGGAGGGGGAAGACAGCAAGGAGTATATGACTACTTTGATGGGAATAATGGAAGGACAACTGACAGCAGTGAGTGAGATAGCTCAAAACCTCAGCCCCCATAATGACTCAAGAGTCATTGTAACATGCTCCTCACACTGAGGAAGGAAGAGGGGGCTGAGGAAGAGGGAGTCTGTTCTGCTAACAAGCTTCTGGCCTTACGTAAAGTTTTTAGGTTAGAATTTCCAGCTATTATTCTGAAGTGACCTCTTTCACTTCTATTAGTCATAATTCAAATGACTGATAGAAATTTCTGTAGCAGTTACATTTTTTACCTGCACTGTAGAAATTACAAGGCTCGATTAAGGTCAGAGCCCTGCTATGTAAGCCAGACTACAAATACAAGAACAGAGTTAGCCCACACTCTGAAAAGCTTTCAGTACAAAGAAAGTATGAGCCATGGAGGAGGAAGAAGAGAAAAAAGACAGAGAATATAAACAGCAGACACACAATAGGGATGGAGCATGCGCTTTCTGTTGAAATACGTGCACAACAAGTGTTCATGATAGCTCCCCATTATATCAGCTACTAAATAATTGCAGCATTAAGGAAGATTTGAACCTTTCAGAACAGTAACAAAGGTGCTTGCTAGTACAGGCTCAACCAGGTATTACCAAGCACATAAGGGCATGGAAGAAAACAAAACTACCAGGAATGGAGAAGAGGAGACTTGAAAGTAAGCACTAATAGCTTTTCAAAAAGAAACATTAGCCAATTCCCACAGAGATTTCCTTCTGAAGGAATCAAGGCCTGACATGTTTTTTACAGTCTTTTCTAAGAATCATAAGCCTTCTTTCAGTTTAGACTTTGCTCCTTGTAAATTAAAGTTTTCCAAACCTTTCTTGCAATAATTATCAGTTTTATTTTGGTTTTAAGCATAAGCTCTATGCCAGAAAACTGCTGAGAGCAATTCACAAAATAACTTCTAGGTCAGCCAAAATCATAGTATTTGAAAGACAATCTCTCACTAGTGTGTTGGTACATGAATTAAAGCATTTCTAACATAAGCCACTGAGAATTCTCTGCTCCCACAGGAATCATCAGGCAGAACAGTTGCCCAGAAACTGTTGAGTTTAATTCTCTTGAGGGAGGCATACCATTCTCAGATGGTTGCAGGAAGTTTTTTCCCCTTCCTTGTTTCCTTCTGCCTCTTTAAGTTCCTTTCACCAGAAAATAGAATCACAGAATGGCTGAGATTGGAAGGGACCTGTAGAGGTCATCTGGTCCAAGCCCTCTGCCCAAGCATGGACACCTACAGCCAGTTGTTCAAGACTATGTCCAGATGGCTTTTGAGTATCTCCAAGGATGGCAATTTCACAACCTCCCTGGGGAATCTGTGCCAGTGCTCAGTCACACTCACAGTGTTTCCTAATGTTCAAAGGGAACCTCCAGTGCTTCAGTGTGCCCACTGCCTCTGTTTTGATGAAGACCCACTGATGAACATCTCAACTCCTATGTGATGAGCTGAAGATATGAAGTTCCAGCTACCTTCTTATTACTTACAGATGTGACAGGATCAGCAAAGAAGTGAAAATTAACTAGCAACTTAGAAACACAAGGCTTGATAAAACATTAAACAACGACAAAAAAACCCCAAACCCAATCTTCTGGTTTCTGTTTAAATGGAAAATCCTAAATCAGCTCCAAAGGTAAATGACTTGAGTCATTAAGAATGTGACTTCTTAGAGTATTTAATATTACAACTTAATATTAATTTAAATATTTCTGTTGTATTCATTATTTCAATGTAGACAAAATCAACTCCCCCTTCATGCAGCTGTGATTTGTTATTTGTCTCATATATAAAATAAATACTCACTTTATCCCATTCTCCCACTATCCATTTTTAAATTTCACTTGTTTCTGCAGTATTCATCAGCAGTAACTAGAACTGAATCCACCCTCCTACTGTAGACCAAATCTAGACAATCCCTTTAATCTTTGTAATAAAAAGACCACATGGTTCACACCTTTTCCCTCCCATCTCCTTGTTATTAAGAATTATTTTTAAACCTCTTTATGGTGTCATGACATTAAGTTCTTTAATTAAGCAAACAATAAATGCAAACCAGAAATATAACCCTCTCCAAATATGACAGTGCCAAAGGAAACAAAAATGTGATGTGCTCATCATCATCAGTCTCATCTGTAACCATCTCCAGCTTTTTCTCTGAGCACCACACCAAGAATCTTTTCCAGGTGTCACAACCACAGTAGCAACAGTATCACAGATCTACTAAGAACACATTTCATTCTTTATAAAGGAAGGTTTATAAATGAAACGCACATCTTGAATAAAATGGTACGGTATATTTAACTTTCTCTCTACAATCAAGTAAAGATATTTAATCTTCAAAAAATATCTAAAGAAATTCATTGCTTCACATTATTGTAGCCTAAAATAATTTTACTAAAAAGGAAGATAATAACTTTCTGATGTGTACTTCATCCTACAATTAGTATCTTCCATTTTAATGATGTAAAAACAGTAACACTCACAGAAATTCTAATTCATTACCTTGGCTAGCTCAATCTTTAACTCTTCTTTTTCTTCTTCAGAAATCATAGTGGTGAAATCAACATCAGTGACCACATCATCGTCTGCTTCATGCAAAGACTGGGTTTCCAACAGGCCTTAAAGTAAAGAGTTAAAAGGTCAGGACAACCATTATCAGTTATTTCAGCTATGATACTGACTTTCCCTAAAATCTAAGATTGATAGTATATTTACCCACAAGGAAAACGAAACAACATTTTTCTGCTAAAGGTCATTTGGATTATGCTCCTCTTTGTTTCTGAAAAGCTATTGGAAGTATCAGATGGTAATATCTACATGGAAGCAATTTAATATGTGAAAGCACCACACATTCTCAGAAAGCAACCAACTTGGACCCCAGTAGTCCCTGACAAAGCATTTCCTTGCTTCTAACAATATAGAAGTAAACAAATGAATCAAAAAAAAGAAAAACAACTAAAAACAAACAAACAAAAAATCTTTTTTCTTCAAAATTGGGAAAATAGGAAAGCTGGCTAATGTGGATCACTGATGTGAATAGTGGCAATGGTACACTGAGCAATACAGGAAGCAGATTACTAAGCAACATTTGCTTTAAAAGTACCTGATTGCAGCAATTTGAGAACATTACAGCTGTACACAAATGCCAAACCTACTGCCTGAATTTTTCTAAACGTTAAGGATAAGCATACCTTTATCACCTAATCTAAACTTGTGAAGGGTTAACATTTATACTGGATCTCCAGTTACTTTCTTCTTCTGCATGTCCAAGACCAGGGTCAGTATGCATGATAACCAAGATAAGCATGTACATAAACGTTTGTGAGACCTGGGCCTGCCTGGTATAATATAGAGAAAACAAAATATATTCTATCTCCCAATCATTCAGTAAAGAGAAGAATGATTGCTGTGGTTCCAGCCATTAATAGCCTCCCATTCTTCATTGTCTGCAAAGAAAACAATGCAAAACATAAGGTAACAGAAAACATTCTCACTCCTTGGGGACTTGTTTTAAATTTCTCAATCTGTTTCTGTTGTGGAAGAAAATTCTGCTCCAGACTGCATCTGGGGCAGCACTTTTCCCTGTATTTCAGCTCTTTAGCAGGGTAATCTGCCATCTCAGCTGACTCCTGACATCTGTATACTGCTTAATACATAAGAGAACAATTCCTTTCCTAGGTCCACAGAGGCCTGTGTACTCTATTACATGGCACTTAGAATTTAACTTTGTTAAGTTCTGGCAGCAGGGAAAAGAGGTTACAAGCAGCAAATCTGAAGTATCCAACAACTCGAAACTGAATATGTTGTATTTTCATGTAGAAAGCAAAACTCCCTCCAGCTCTCTCTCATTACTTCCACCTAGAGTCCCCCAGTGTACCTGGATTTCCTCCTATTTAACAGAACAAAGCTGATTTGATTCATACCATCAACTTCACTGCAGAGCACAACGTGATGAACTCAACCTTGTTAATTACAACCTCTCCTGAGAAGATAAAGAGCAGCAACACAGGTGTTGAACCCCTGCCTGGCATGGTATGCAATAATAGAACACCACCCTCAAGCACAAACCCTTTTAAAACATAAAAGCATACAGAAGCAGTTGATACCTTAGCTATTACCCAAAAGCAGCTTGCCAAGAAAACCTCAATTGTTGAAGTCACAACAAAAGAAAAGCACATTTGTGCTGCACGAATACTCCTAAATCACCTTTATTAACAACCCTCCATCTCTAAATACAACTGTTCGATATGTGGTTAAGGATTAATAGTGTTGCTGTGGGAATCAGGCTAAACTTAGTCCCCGTGTATTGAAAGCAGTCTCTTTTTTTATGGATGGAGGAAAACCTCTTGGAAATACCAGGAAGAACTTCAGGGGCAACAGGGATAAGATTGGAAACCCTTAAGGAAATTCTTGGGTAGATGCGAGATGATGTAACCTTGGAGCAACCAATCCTTGAGCTAACAAAAAGGCAGATCTGTGCTCAAGGGACAGCATTAGTTTGGGATTGGCTAGGTAAAGAGGCCAGAATTGCTGGATAACAGTTTGAAACGGAAACCAGCATGATTCAAAATACCAAAGACAACTAACACTTAATTAGACCCAGTGGTCAAATTCAAACTTCAAGATTGAACTGAAATCACAATTCATTCCAAAATAGCACATGCATATCAATCTTTGGCATGATCTTCTGCAACCTCATCCAGTACCCGACCCTTTCCCAATTCTTATCTCTGGCTTCTTGTCTACGTCATCTAAAATACAACCTTCTCCTTCAGTCTCCACTTTCTTGCTCAAGCCACTACCAGAATCCTCCCTAATGGTCACTGTCTGCCTGCAAAGACTTCACTTCAGCTACCTCACAGTTTTAGTCCAAACATCACCATACTGTGGGTCATGGTCTTCTGCCAGTCTCAGTTCTGAAACTCCTTCACAAGAGCACTACCATGAGCAACCTACTCTCTCACTTTTCTCTTGCCGTTCTCCTCAGTCTCAGTCTTTCCTTTATGATCCTTTTCGTTTTTCCAGCCACATCTGCTAGCTTTCAGTCCCAGACTTTACCCTCTGCTGTCATTCTACTCTTCTGAAGACAGCTTCACTTCTCACCACTTATCTTGAAAGCCTGCTTATCAATCTGGCATAAGACCAGTCAGTTCTGAGCCAGGTCTACCAGCATAGGTAACATGCTTCATTTCTCATGCTAGGTCATCTGAACTTCTCAGTCTCTTTTCCCCACTTGAGCAAGAAAAACTCATTTTTTTAATCTGTCCTAAATGTTTCTAATCTTCACCAGTGTCTGGGTCTCACAGACCACTTCTCTAACCTGTCTTCAGGTTAGGAAAGGAAGGAAAAAAAAACCCTGAACACATTAGAAAGAAAACAGGCTTCCTCTGGCAAAAGAGATCTCAACTTTTCCCACCTATTGAGAATGTAAACATGAAACTTTGTCCCTATGATTTATGTCCTAGAGAATTTAGCATCCACAATTTCAAACAATTGCACAGCAAGGTACGCAGGCAATGTTCACAAGACTTTGCTGTTCTTAGTTGGGTTTGGGGTTTTTTTTCTTAAATTTATATTCCTGTCCCTATTTCCCCTCTAAATAACCACTGAGTTGGTATTAGATTTCAAACAGAATTAGAAGTCTCTTAAACAAGTTTAATAAAACACTCAGTGGTAGAGAAGATTTAAAGTGATTCCACAGACAGAGAGAATGTTAGATGAGGTCATCCTTGGATGAGATGCTAGAGAAACCAAATAGGGAGGAAGAGTCATTCATAAAATCTGTTTCACAATAAGAGAAACAAAAAAAGTCCAAGTTTGTACTTCCAGATTCCACAGCCTCCATTCCACCAAAGCACACCTTCTGTGAGGTTCCTACAGCACCTGACCCAGGAGGAGCTCAGCACAGCCTCAGGAGAACAATAGTATTAACTTGATTCAAGGAACTCAGGCAACCACAAGACATAAAACCATAACAAATCATGCTAGCAACATTTAACTATTCTAAGACAGCTTGTTAGTTCTGCAGTCCCCAAGGAGGACAGGAACCTGCAGCAAAATTCACGCTAATATATTTAAGAATTGCAATGATTCTGGTAGCAAACCAGCTCCTACTGGCAGTAGTTGCTGACTACAAAATATTTTCCCTCCTTCTACCCTGTACAAGAAGCACAGCCTTCTCCTAACCGCCACTGTAAGGTCTTACCAGCTAGGCATCCCAGAAAACAGATGGTCAGACACTGGTTATAGACATACAGGTATGAAGCACAATAGAATACAAAAGCTCAGTGGGACTGGTGATATGTCTTGAATTAACCACATGAGTAACTCTAAGAATCACATTTTGTTAAACACACGTTTTATTAATCTAACAATTCATAAAAACGCACACAAGGATGAGTTGATTCAGCCAAATGGTTAGACTTAAGTCCTATAATCTAAGTATTTTTCTGCACTATAGAAAGTGCCATTTTTAGGCATCTAAACATTTTAAGCATCTAAGAATTTTAAAATAACACTGCATTTTTATTCTTCACCACGTATGTCCAATTCCAAAACATTATGTACTTCACTCAGGAAAAAAATAAATCTGCACTTTAGCAATGCAGACATTTGTCTGTGCACACATACAGACACTCAATTTACACGTACAGTTCCTGCAGTTGAACATAGCTCTTATCGTTAGCTTCTCCTTTTTTCCTTTGGGGATAGAAGGAGCTTAACTAGTTTTCAATTCACCTGGAATTAAATCTATCTACATAGTATATATCTATGGAGATAACTACTACAATAGATATCTACCATTAGTTATATTATAACTACAGTTATATAAATAATCTGTAACTTCTCACGGGAATTAAAATATATGATGTCATTTTGATCAGATGACCAAGGCAAATCTTTCCTGCAGCACTGGAATATGATAGCTTCTACAGAAAACCTCAATTTATCTCCAGGCAATACCCATCTTTTTCTTTAAATGTGCACTCTTTTAAATAATAGTATTCAAATGATCATTAGCTGCTTATTAAAATAGGCTTGTTGGGAAGCTGCAAACCAGGCTAAGTAACATTTCAAGGTTCTGTTTTCCCAATAGCTTACTGAAAGTCTGGGGAAGCTGTAAAATTAATTTAAATAATTTTTTCTCCTAAATTACAGGATTAGGGAAGATATTTATTACTTCCTAACTCTCAGCTAAAGCTTCTTCTGACAAAATACAGGAGCATAAAATTTCAAAGTGAAACATTTTCCAATAGCTAAATTAGTTTTCCATATGAAGCCACAAGTATATGCCTGGTCAGAATCATTACTGTCACATTACCAACTGTTCTATGTGCAGGGAACTAAAACAGTTTTACCTGAACGCTTGTAAAAGTAAAGTTTGGGTCAGGGGTAGTGTCAAGGCAAGAGAGGGAGAACAGCTTTTGGATGTTCAAGAGCTCTAGGACATAGTCTACCATCTCAGAATAAGTGGCTCCAGCTGTCCTGGAGCAGCTCATTATGGACTTCTCTAAGCCTTCTCATTCCAACTCTTGACCCCGGAAAAAACCAAGCATTAATAAATCTATCCACAGCTATGAGACAGATCGGCAGGTTTCCAAACAAAGGAATACTTATTTGAATTGCCTGGATAAATGTTCAGTCATAGTGTGCTATTTAAATAGTTTTAGCAAAATCAAAAGAAATTAATCACACGCTGAGGATCTGTATACGTTATTAGTCTCCCAAAAGCCACTAACACAGATGCCAATCTATGTCTGTGAAGAGAGTCAATCTGCACACAAATAACTGGCAGAAAACAGACTCCACATCTTGACCACTGCACCGAGAAGCCATACAGACTGGTAAGGAACTTGATAATCATCCTAAAAGCAGAAGTGCAGTGGATGAAAGTGAGAATAGCAGTCATGGTAAGCAAATATATAAATAAAATATATAGTTTACTAAGAGTGGGTACCAAACTTCAATCTGAGAACTGATCTTCCAAACAAAATAGTTTTCTGAAGTGTCCAGAAATGTAAGACAATCTTATGCATTTTATCCAATAGCTAGCTCTCTTTCTATAAAATAATAATGCTGCCTGCCTGGGGAAGACAAGGGTGACATTACTTTCTAAGCTGTAGCTATGGAAATTCAAAGCAATTGTTGTGAAATGTAACAGTTTAAAGACAGCAGCTACTTCTTTCTATCATGTCAATACTGAAAGTAATGACAGTATTGTACCACTTACTGTGCTTTCTAGTGATCATTAGGCACAATTTTCCATGAGGTCAAGAGTAAGAAAAAGATGCCACAAGTGGAAGAGTTATCATCTCTTTTTCCTTTTTTAGGCAGAACAGAAAGAGAAAAAAGATGAAGTCACGATAGAATAATAGGCAATGAGAAAGTGGATGACACTGAGTCACAAAAGAGACTTGTTCTCTACAAATAAGGTACCCTAGAAACTGCAACAGACTGCATAAAACAAATGAAGGAATAAATCATATATAATCAGGCCAGAGAAAAAGCAGTGTAGGGGAAGATAAGAGCTATGACATGGAAACGCTGGCAGTCAGAGGTGGAAGTTGTCAGTCACATTTCTTAAACCCACCCTTTCATACTAAAAATACAAAAAGGTACGTTTTTCTAATCTCAGAATAGACAGGCACCTTGGGTCCCATTCTCAGGTGGTAGAAGTGACTGAGATCCCACCAATCTGTAATTAAGTTCACACATCTACTTCACAATCAAAATCACAGAAATTTAATGGCAGGATTTAATAACCTCTCCTTCCTTAGGAAGGATCAGTTTATTGTACTTTTCTAAAGCCAGGTGCAAAAGTATATCACTAGATAGCAATCTAACAGCAGTATAATTAAACTGACAAGCCTCCGCAATTAACTCTCAACAAAGTATCTGTGCTGCAAGAAGTGATAAAATAATATTTTTATTTAAAAAAGAAATTCTTAAAGTAGCTATAATTTGTATTCTTTAGATAATAAAGCACATAACTAACAGTATCTTTGTAAGTCTAATTTAAAAAGTGAGCAAAATCACTGCAGCCAGCAGGTTGCTTTCTTTCCCACATCTCTATCCAGCCATCTTAATATGTAAGGCAGACGTGTCACTTTGGATCCTGTAAACTTGCTAGGAAAAATACACAGGAAACAATTATAACTGGGTACATGACAAATTCTTTATTTTAGCTACTTTGTACCCCTGCACTGTTGCCTTCCTAAGGAGGATATCATCTGACAGTGCACACTTCTTCCAGGTTTCCCTAAACAAACTTGACCTACTCTTGGATGCATTTGCCTGTAACACAATTGCATATACATTTCAAACCAATGAAAATAAAGCTCATTTATATTAATATATTACTTGAAAACAATTAATTTTACCAGAGATAAAAGCTATGTCCTTCCTTGCACAGGTCTTTTGTTTGAAATATAACACAATTTTAGTTGTTAAATATTTCAAATCTATTGAAAAGCAGCTCTAATTTGTGCCACCTCACCTCTCGCAAGTGCGCTGCCTTACAGGCAGGTATTCATTGCTGTGATGGGTTGTTCTGGTAAACCTGGAATATGGAGTTAGCGTAACAAATTCCCTGGACATAGGCCACACAAAACACTTCTCAATCAAAACACCATCATGCCTAACCAGGCATGTTCATCTCAAAGTTTCATTTGGTTTTCCCTGTTGTTTTTTTTTTGTTTGGTTGGTTTTTGCCTGCATTATGAACTATGAAATGAGGTATTTATTATTCTGCTCTTAATGTTATGCTCCATGTTAAGGCCTTCAGAGCTTTTGGCATCATTAATTTTGTAGCTTTGCCCACTCAGTGTTTTGTAGCATGCCATTACCAAGAAATGTGTTCGCTTGGTGAGGCTGTGGGTGGAGACATCTGGGGTTTAGGGCCCTGGATATCTGTTCCCATAGAAACAGGTTTCTTGGCCTTTCCTTCTGTTAGGGTTTGAAGACAGGAGGCATGACTCTGCAGTTGGCCTAGGTTACACAAATGGACATGCTGCAGGAGCAGAGGCTACTTAGCAGAACAGGAGACAGACACTGCCACGTCCAGCCACACTGTACAGTCTCAGTCCTTGAGGTCCCTGGTTTACTTTCAAATACTAGCCAGAATTGCAGCTGACACAGAGACAAAATGGGTTTTGACTGCTTGAAAATCAGTAGCGAAGATAAGCTCTGAACTAAATAGGGTCAGCATCTCTGACAGCTGCTCTGGACACACTGATGGCAGGCCAAGTGGTAAGAGAAGGAAGGGGTTTAGCTAAGCATATGGCATGAGATCCTACACCCTTAAGGTTTCATTAGATCACATGCAGTGGCAAGAACATCACTTAACCCTCTAATCCATACAGATCACCGAGTCTGTTACCATACCTATTGTAACATCTGTACTTGAAGAAGGACTAGAAAGAGAGTACAAGACAGTTCTTGTCTTTTCTTTGCTCTTCTACTACCTTACGTAACAAGATTTTAATAAGGATGACAATGAGCTTTCCCAAAATAAACACTTGCATCTCTGCTAATAACTTCCATTCACATCTTCATCACTATTCAACTTAATTGCTAAAAAACTTTATTCGCTCTTACCCTATCCCTGCCCTTGATTCCCATGGGCAGCACACAACTATGACCAGAATACCGCTGCTCCTCTTTCAGGAGGTGTTCATGCTCCATATTTCTGTGCACACTTGGACACAAGTGAGTAGCCTCTAATTCTGGATCTAGGTCTAAATCTAGCTCCCATCTTTGACTCTCTCTTGAATGGGTATAAACTATTATCGTTACATACCCTTCTTTATTCTTTGTGCTTGATGCAGACTACATCTATCCTGCTCATTATCTATGCTTACCTACTTTTGAAGCAGTTTAAAACCACAAGGTTTTAAACTAACAAAAAATTTTCCCCTCTACCTGTAGTATTTGACCTCCAGTTTCTTGACCGTATCTGTTATTTAACTCTACAAAGACCTTATTTAAATCTTCAAAACCAGAGACACATTATGATTCAGTTTATTTGAATGACATTATTCAGCAGCCTTTTTTTTTTTTTTAATCAGGCTATTCAAGTAATTGTTCCTTCTTTACCATTATCTTTTGTTAGATACCAAAGCTTCTGCACCACCTGACCCACAACACAACTGAAGGATTTACTCTTGCAAGAACACATAGGTTTCTTGGGTCTGCAGTGTACAGCAGCAGATAGATACCTTAATTACATGACAAACATCATTCTCCCTGATTATGACTTTGATTCCTTCCTCCCACAGTAATAAGTTAATAGCTGCCATCTGCCTATTAAAATACTTCGAGCAGAAGACAATCTTCTGTTCCTGGCATAACCACCCCTCTAACTCCGTAATGTACATGCATTTTACTTGTCTATAAGGAAAATCTGGTTGTGTTTAAATACAGCTATCTCTGATCACTTTTTAATGAAAATTTATCATGCATCAATCCAGCAGAGAAAGAACACAATGCATTTAAGGCCTTCAGAAAGTATTCTAACTAAACACATTTGCTTCATATCATTCTCTAAAAACATGTTAGGATTTTCCAGAGTGACCTGTGGTCTACTCAGTGGAGTTAAGAACATTTTAATTACACTGTGAAACAAAGAAAGAGGAATTAGATAAACACCAAAAATGCCCTAGCCAGCATCAGCAGGACAAGTTATTACTAAATCCACCTAAAGCACAAAGAGTACAATTATTCCAAGGAAACTGTGCAAAGGTATTTTAAAACTTTAAGATGATTATAAGCAACCTTTTGTAACCACAAACCTGCACCACCTTAGTTCCACCCAGGTGGCAAGGCAATTTCCTGCTGAGGAAACTGGTAAAAAAGAACACTTGAACAAACAGATGAACACAGAAAAACCTAATCCATTACTGAAGAACCAAACATGGAGAGCTTCAGCTCCCTTCAGCCACAATTTATAAATATTTACAGAATATAAATCATACAGCCTTTTAAATCCGCTCCATATATAATCTTCAATCATGTTTTGCATGCTTTCATACTATTTCTAAATTAGTAATTTCAATTATTAGGCAATTATTACGTACAATTTTGAAGTGTGGCACAAATACTAAAGAGGGACAGCTTGTATTTGGATGGTTGAAGAGGAAGGGTTTTTCACAAGTTAAAGCAAAATCCAGTCAGATGCACAAAGGGAAATGAAAAAACCCAGAAAGAATAGTTTTCAGAAGAGTTTGAGCAGGACCTGGTTAGGATCAGGTCCTAACAACTTCATTAACCAGCAAACAAAAGTAGCCCTTTCAAGCTAGAAAGCACATGAAAATAAACTGCACTGCTTCCTACAAAAACATTTTGTACACTTTTTGCTGGGAAAACCAACACCATATCTATGGGCTCTTTATTCTTGCATGAATATAGAAAATGTTTTCAGAGCGTAATTCTGTATCTCTCTCTGCCAAAAGCACCACTAGAACTTTTGTTCCTGTGATACAATTAATGTTACTCTTGAGTTTGCATTTTGAGGAATCTGTTACTCTTACAAGTACTTTAAATTCTGTTATCTTAGAAAAACATCAAAAGTCTAATTTGCCTTTACTGCTTTCCTTTACACATTTTAAGTACTTTCACTACTTTACAACACTTTACTGACTAGGTTCTTGGTGCACCGCAAGGATAACTGCATGCTAAGGCAAATTAGCAGTGATACCAGGGCAACTTAATGAAACCTAAATCCCAGAAAACTAACAAAAAAAAAAAAAACCCTGAAACAAACATTTTTCCTGCTAGTCCTCCTTGCTTCAAAAGGAAAAAGGAAAATGGAAGACTCACTCAGTCTAAGACCTTTATCATCATGGTAAGATGGTACTTGAGGCAGTATCATTTTGCATATGTCACGCTCTTGCATTTGTTTTACACTTTCGGAGAAGAACATTTGCAGAGAGATCCTCACTGTTGACTTTCTACTTGTTTTAGCAAAGTGCAAGAGAGAGGGAATGAGAGACACCACAAGAAAAAGGAAAGGAAATTTAGTGCTGAAGTGTGGTATAAACACTTGCTAAATGA
>JBCJKH010073446.1:22547-36295 GCA_039877255.1 Loriculus beryllinus | reverse complement strand
CACCTGACCCAAACTAGCCAAAGGGGTATTCCATACCACAGCACATCATGCCCAGTGTATAAACTGGGGGGAGTTACACGGAAGGCACAGAACACTGTTCAGGTTGCACTGGGTATTGGTCAGCAGGTGCTGAGCAATGGCATTGTGCATCACTTGTGTTTATTGGGGTTTTCTTGTTTGTTTTATCTCTTTCTCTCTCTCAAGTTCCCTTTCCATTATTATTAGCAGTATTATACCTTATTTTAATTATTAAAATGTCCTTATCTGAACCCATGGATTTTACCTTTTCCCGATTCCCCTCCCCACCCCACTGAGGAGAGATGGTTAACAAATGGTACTTGTTAACAACATGGTACTTAGTTGCCAGCTGGGGTTAAACAATGACATAGTTTAACTTAGGGCTCACACACACTCCTGGTGCTCCACATGTTCTTACAAAATTTATTAACTCCACATGTCCCAACACTTGCTTGAAAAAATCTCTGAAGACACAAGAGAAAATGATACCTAAGCCAATCAGACACATTGTGTTCTTCTCCAGAGTGCCTTTTACTGTTAGATTCCACATTTATTTTCTCTCCCACTTCTTACCCCCATATCTGTAAGTTCCATACACTTGATATTGCCACCATGTGTGACCCTTCCGTGTATACCACAAACCACTGCATACCCACATTTTAAGTCAGCTCCTCTGCCCATCACTAAGCGTGTAGTTCCCTTGGGACAGGCTCCTAAACCCCCTGGCTCCCAGCCCATGCTGTGGTGCCAGAAGTACCACAATGGCACCTGCAGCTGTACCCTGGGTCACAGTCTTGTTCAAACCTGTAGGGTGATAATAAATGCTGCACATGACTGCAGAGGAAACTGAACAGAGGTGGGTTGTGCACATGTAGTACACTAAAGCCTACAGAAAATACCCCTTCAGTGCCACAAGTTGTCTCATGATAACTAGGACTGAAATAAAATAGCCATCCTCCATCACAGGAAACCAGCCTTCCATTAAAAACATGACCTGTGGGAGTAACAGAAGGGAGCATCCAAGCCTAGTAAAATCAGTTCCGTTAATGTCAGGCCATTGTCTTGTTCTTGTACCAGCTGTCTGATAGCACATCAGTGCCTCAGCACAGCACAAAGCTTGTGCTGTCTCTGGGACCTTGCCTCAGTGTGAGCAAGATATATATATATAAACATATATAGGTAATATAGACCCATATATACCACTTAAATAAAGCAGAGCCAAGGGAGAGCAGCCGGAAAGAAATGAAAGGCCCATTATGTGAAAGCAAAGTAAAGTACATTGCTCAGGGGTCACCCATGCATGAAGATGAAGGCTGAGTTCTTGAAATCACATCATTTTGTCAGTTTCTGAAGTTGCTTCTCTCATGCCGAAACGCCTACTGGAATAAGCTTTGACCCGTGTTGAAAAGCAGTGAGTCAGTAGATTTTCTTAGCCACTGCCTGTGAAGGCTTGGCCCAGAGCCACACAGACCAGCAGTCACTTCATGTTTTAAAACCAGATTTTGAGAAGCCCAGCAGCCAGCCAGAAGCAGAAAGAAGATAAACAGAGTGAGGAGAGAATTCAGGGATGAGCAGAGACAGCAGCAGGAGAAAGTACAGAGAAAAAGGAAGGTTTTTCGCATGGCATTAAAGCATGCACACCTGGGAAAAAAGGTCTGATGCTGCCTATTCTTCCATAGAGTGTGAGAGCTGGAGGTAAGAGGAGAGGAGGAAATATGAGCCCTAATATCCAGGGAGAGATGTGCTGGCATAGCCAGTGGAGGGACCGTTTGCAGTTCGGGAGAGAGGCAGCATCATTCGCAAGGTTTTCAAGGCTGGCTGCACTTCGCTGGGCTGCACAGTCGTCTGCACTCCCCTGGCCGCTAACAGTTAAAGGATACCGCTTCTCCAACTTGCCACCTGATCCTCCACTTTCCTTATAAGAGGTTCCCTAACCAAACGGCAGGCAAAGGTTTCTGTCCCCGTAGCAGACCGTTGCTAGTGCCAGGAGCCGCGCCGCTGCCGAGCCTGCGTTCAGGCAGCGAGTCAGTGCTGGCCGAGGGGAGGTCTCGCCACGGGGGACACAAGGCTCCCTAGAGCTGCTTCATAGCGAGGATTAGCCGCTGTCCTCTTAGTGGGCTCAAGACTCCCAATCCCGTTCCTGTGCTGCACGCCGGTTTGCCGTCCTCACCAGGGCAGGTACCGGCTCCCGCCGCGGGAGGCAGGTGATGGGGTTGTCTGCAGCCCATTCCCTTGGCAGCGGTGGCAGGCCGGTGGCTGCAATCGCACAGGTGATGGCACTGTGCGTTCACCCGTCTGCAGGGCCGAGGGAGGGCGGCGGGATCCGTGTCTGATCCAAGCCTGGCAGGAACGGGGCAGCGCCAGCCGTGCTGCGTGGCCCGTCGCTTCAATGCGCTGGTGCCCGCTGGTTTGCTGAGCCGGCTGGTGGGCTCTGAAGGATCTGCAGGGGAGGAAGCTCCTGCGCACACAGAGCTCAGTGGAGCTGGAGGCTGTGGCATGGACTGCAACCCTGGCCCTGCTTTTGGGGGCTGCGGGTGGTCTGAAAGCTGGAGGAGCAGCTGGGAACAGCCTCGCACCTTCCTCCTAGGGACACCCGTCTCCACCCAACACCGTCAGCGATCCCTGCAGAGGAAGCGATGCACCCAGTTCCAATCTGTGGCCAAGCAGACCTGTTTCTCTTCCCCACGGTGCCTGCCTGCTCTCTGGGGCGGGATGAGCCCTGCTGCAACCCGGCTGGAGACACCCTGTGCCCACCGTGGCCTGCTGGCTCCCTGCGCAGGGTGGGGTGGCTGCTCAGACCCAAGGTGAAGCTGCATAATGTGCTCCTTTAGAAGGGTTACAAAAGACCTGCTGTGGAAAGCAGGCTGCTGTTGTACTGGAGGAAACAGCCATGCACTGTACACACCTTTCTTCACAGAAACAGCTGCCTGATGCTAATGACATTTTGGTATGCATGGCTTGAAAAGCCTGCTATTTGTTGGCCAGCTGGCCAAATGGGCAGCTTGGTGATTACTGACAGGCATTTGCAGTTAATAGTGATTTTTACTGGACCCTGGAGGCATGTCCTCTTCTGAGGTGGCTGCAGTTCTGCTCAGGAAAATAGCTTACTGCAGTGGTTGAGGACATCTGAGGAACTTCATAGAAGATTTGAAGAGCAAAGACAAGGCAGAGGGATGTGGGATAGGAATTTTCAAGCACTTCTGATGACTTTGTGGTGACCTGCATTACCTGGGGCTTGTTCCGCATCTCCACAAGCACCCCCAGACCTGTGTGCAGCAGCATCCATTGGTGCGCTCACTGTCCCATTCAGGCCCCCTCAGTCCCTGCTCCTGCAGGCACCTGTCAGCAAACACCCGAGGGTGACAGAAGGCAGAAGAGGACACCATGAGACCACTGCAGGTCTCCTGTCATTAGAAGAGCTTGCGTGTGTGCTGGTCTGTGTGCCCAACCAGAGGGGTCTGCCAGCCGCCACTGTGGTGTCTCGGAGGGGAGGTGGGTAGCAACACATGGCACTGTGCTCTGCTAATGTCACTGACTGACGGAAGGTTGAACAAAAAGTGCCAGGTACTAAAAACACTAGTCACTTCAGGGTGCTCTTGGGTTGGAATGTGCAGTGAAATGCTGTGAAAATCAGTGTGAGACTCCCTGTGTCACCTGAACTGGAGCTGCAGTGCAGTGCCTAACTTCCTCCTGTCTGCTCGAAGGCAGCACATCAGATAAATCATAGTGTTTAAATTATAACTGGATCAAAATACAGACCAAAATACTCCCTAAAACAAAGCTTTAGGATTGTCTAGATCTGAGTCTAGGCTCTTCCTCTGAGTGAGATCTAAATGGGTTGCTGCTTGTTTTTATGGTTGTGTTACCATGCACAGAGTGCTGTGCCAATGAGGGACCCTGCATCTAGCATTTTCACTTAAATGCTATTTGAAGGACGAAGTTGCAGCTCACCACACATAAAGCTTTTGGGTCCTTGTTCAGATAATTTTAGGGTGAGATGTTTAAAAGCATTTGAAAGTTCATTTCTACTCACTCTGTTTGTACTGCAGTTAAGGCGGGGCAGAGCTAAGTGCAATTAAAATTCCATCAGTAACATTTTGTATTGTGGGACCCCTGCTTACCAAACACTACACAATATAACCGCGCTACATGGAGACAGGAACCATAGCTTGGACATTCAATGAGGCAGCAACACATCTGTGTTCTCTGTTGCCAGAATTTAGCAATGAAGCGAGCACATTAAAGCTTAAATTAGCATCAGAACTGCATCGTCATCAACTGATCCAGTAAAAGGCAGGGCAGAGATTTGAAGCTGTTGCCTATCTGCCTGCCTCCACTGAAGTTATCGGGGCAAGATAGAGTTGCAGAATGGAAACAACTTCCATTTTCTTTCCCCAAGGGGTATTTAAACTGTAAGAGAGGCAAATTTGATTTCTAGCTTGATGGAGGGCAGAAAGAACAATGGAAAGATGAGCACCATTGTCCCAAATTGCAGGAGCAAGGGTCAGGGTGAGCAGCCATGGGTCTGAGCGGAAGACCAGAGAGGTGTCATGGAGGGGAGGTCCGGATGGGGAGTGGTGGAGAGGTGTTCAAGGCTGGGGCCATGGTCTTGATCTGGGAAATCAGAGAGGACAGCAGGGAACCAAGAGGGAGGCACAACCAGGGTGATGCTTGGATGAGTGTGTGGGGAAAGAGGAGTATAAGGCAGCCAGGGAGAGGGAAAACAGCTGAGCATGTGGACAGTAGGAGCACAGACTGAGTTCTACCTGTATCATTAAGACCTCCTGTCTGTTCAAAGAAATGAAAAAACAGGACTGCAATAATTGAGATGAGGTAAAAAAGGCAATTCAGGGGATGTGAGCCTCAGTGACAAGAACTAAAAGGGTTGAAAGGTACATTTCTGCACCTCTTTGAAGGCAGTGTTGCGTATGTTTGTGTGCCCCCCTAGGGGAACAGCAGTGGATAATGGATCTAACCCCTTAACTTCCCATAGCTTGCAGAGAAGTCTGGATGCACAGCAAAAGAAGATTGGCAGCAGGAGAAAAACACAGTATGGTTGGTCACAATAAGCCATAACTCTCCTTAAGCACAGAAGCTGAGGAGCATTAAATGGGTGTTTTAATCCTGTCCTGCATTTACTGTAACTGAAACACTAAGGGAGCAAATGACCTGTGCCCCCAAGGGCAGTTTTGTGCTGCCCCTTGGAGAGCAATTACCTCTGGTGCATCCATCGCCTGGGGTCACACACTGATAACCTAGCTGGAGGAGGCAAGGACAGGAGCCGGGGAGGTCAGGTGCCCCCAGTGCCAGGGCTTTGTGCACATCCCCTCACCCTGGGCTGGGCCAGTCCAGGGGCAAGCTCCTTATCTGGTCACGCTCCTCACAGCGCTCATAGGCTGGTGCATCCAGCATGGAAATCACACCAGGTCCTTGGATCACAGCTTGTGGGGGCCAGACGCTGGGACAACTGTTAGCATCTGTCAGTCATTGAGATGGCAATACCCCTTTAGCTAAGAGGGCAGGAAAGCAATCCTGCCACAGCAAGGAGCCCACCCTGGGGGCAGGCTTGGAAGGTAGCAGGTTGTTACAACAGGAAGGGTTGTTTGGAACCACATAGCCCAGCTGCAGCACCACAGCTCATCTCAGGGCAGGGCTGTCCGGCACTGGAGCTGGCCCAAGAGGTGCCGTTGGAGACTGGTGGCTTCGTTGCAGCAGGATTGTCTTTGTGGGGAAAGATGGTGCCACAGGCTCTCAGGATATGAACTGCCCTTTGCTGGTTTGCTAGAATGGATATCGAAGCAGTTTGACCTTATGGGAGAAACTAGGGGAAAAAACTTTGTGATTTCCTTTCGGAGAGCTGCGCTCAGTCTCCAGTCAGGACAGTGGAAGCACCATTGCTGGGGAGCTTCCAAATGCTGGAAAGGACATGCATCCATGCATACTGTGGGAAGCACTCCTACATTGCCAGGGTATTAAATCAGATTCCCCGATGAGCTCTGAGTTGTTAGTGAGCTCTGGCTACCCCTGCGATCTCCATTCTCTTGGAGCTTGATAAAACAGTTTGCGGTGCAATGGGCATGGCTGGTGTGGCTTTCTCATCTCCATGCACAGGGGAAAGGGCAGGCCTGTTGTGCCCCAGAGGGATGTATATGGCTCCAGGCATGTCCAGCTGAGCTGAACGGAGTTATTTATGGAGATGCTGTGTGCAGCTGGGTGGCCGCAGTGCCTCTCCCAGCTGCGGTCCCTGAGGGGGAGATGAGGGCAGCCCAAACCTTCACAGCTGGAATGTGTAACCACATGCTCCTGGTTGTGCCTGGGGGGAGCAGATCTGCTCCTCATCCCAGGTCTTGAGCACAGCAATCTTCAGAGATGTCCCTGCCATGGCGATCGATTGCTGGTTCCTTTGTGACGTNNNNATTGTACACACAGCGAGGCTCAGGGAATATGCATTTCCTGTTGTGCTATTTTGGTGCCCAAATTACTCTATCAGCAGCACATTTAAAATGGGGTTATGATGAAGCAGCAGTCTTATTAGCTAATTGTGCTTGCTAGTCTGAGGTTGTGTATTTCCTGACCAAATTACAATGGTTGGTTGATGGGCTCTGCAGACAGAATACTTTTTAATTCCCCCCGGATTTCATTACTGTGACTGCAAAGGGAGAAACAGAATAGCAGATGAAGCTGTTGCTGTTCAAACTCATGATGCTGCCTGTGCCTTGTACTGAGATCTGCCCTTAGGCTGAGCAAGTTGGCAGGACTCATCTGCGAGAGTGAAAATGCAAATTTTGTATTTGTCTAGGGGTTTTTATACAAAAATTCACCCTTTGGCTCAGGAGCAGATGCTTTTTGTTGGTTGTTTTTTTTTTTTTTAGGAAGGGTAGACAACTTCAGTGTGAAGTGCCTATCATTTGTAATAGTTTCCACCAGTTAACCTGCACAAGCCCACCATAGGTAGGTCTCTGTATGGGTGACATGCTCAGTATCACTTGTCTGCTTTGTTACTGCTAACACAAGAAGATGCTGTGTGTCCTGGTCTGCAGCGGTGCATCATTTCTTACCAGATATTTTTAACAGGCAGCAAGGACAGCTTTGCCCCCTTGTAAATGTAAGACTGTCAAGGGAGAGTCTCTCCTGAAGCTCCTTCTGCCACAAATCCAATGATCCTCAGGCTGCAGAGGCTTATCTGTCTTCACACAGATTTCCCAGACACCTCCATGCTGTAAGCTAAAATGCTAAGTTGTAAATTAAAACCGCTCTGTTAATTGTAAGCTGAGGTTGTAATTTGGGATCGCTTTGTTGAGAGCAAGATGGGCCAGTGTGGCCTTGGGTTACGTATAAAACAAGGGTAGCCTTTGAAGATAAGGAAGGAATGACCAAGACAGATGGTGTTCTTCAAGATAAGGAACAAATCAGAGCAAACTGACCTAAAACATGGATGGAGTTGTTACGTAATTCACAGGAGTCTTTCGCACACATGCAAGCATAGAGGTCGATCAGCGGACACAGTGAGGACTACTGGTGACCACCAGAGACCCCTCGAGACCACCACACAGGCACGAAGCTCATGTGTGATTAAAACACAGATACTACAATTAGTTCCAGGAAATCTAGTGAATACGTAAAGCGTTTCCCAGAAAGGCTGTAAATATGCATAAGTTTGTGGGATTTATGGATGCTGCTCACCAGGAGTGCTCACCCTTGCGAAATGATCCGCATGTGCGCCCAGCGCTGCAATAAGGAATGCTTACTTTCTAAAATTCCAAATCGAATCTTGGAGAGTTTCTCCGACCGTCCTCTGAGGTAACAATGCAAATGTTTAATTCTAGTCAAAGACAACCTAATTCTGTTTAATTGCTAGCAGCAGCAGTTGTGTAGCTGTAATTGGTAGAAGCAAGCATAAACACCCACCCTGCAAAGAAACACACTGCTGCCCTACCCCCAGTATGCGAGGAACAGCCTATGCTCTTGGATCCTCTCTGAGCTATCCTGAGGCCCACTTCTGTGGACAATACCTGCATTCTGGCATCTCATTTCCTGCTTATTGCCTTTCCCATATTTAATGGCTTTTCTATTGCCTTTTCCTTACTCACTGCTTTTCCAGCCTGATCTCTCCAGAAGGGTTAGCTGGAAAACATCTGCAAAAGCTCTAGGAGTGGGCACTGCTATGAGGTGCAAATCTAAGGCAGTCTGCAGCCTGGACGCTGAGCAAGGCTTTGCCATTGCTGGGACTTGCCCCAGTTGATGTCCTGGCTCTGGTTTGACGGGTCATTTCCTCCTTCCTGCCATTTTAGTCACTGCATCATGTCTGGGGCCCTGCTGGAGCCCAACCACAGTTTGTGGCCACATATCAAACGCTCAGCTTGCTTCAAACATCAGTCACTTTGCCCTCATAGCTTAAAAACACGATGGGCACTTTTTGCTTGTTATGTGCTATTTTTAAAGTAAAACCAGAATGTGATTATGAAAATGTGCTACTCTTAAACTGAAACCAGACTGTGGGGTCCCTTGCCCATGGACACATTTCTGTGAATATAAATGTCAGGTTTGTATACAGTTCTCCCACATCCTTCACTCAAGATTCACTTATTATTTCTTTCAGAACCTTAATAGCTTTTCAAGCTGTGCATCTTCTTGGAAATCCAGACCTGCACACTCTCAAACTGGGATTTTTAGGAAGCAATTTCTATTTTGATAAAGCTTTTAAGCTTCCTCTTCGTCATAAACAGCATGAGCCTGAGTTGCTCTTCTGGAAGGCTGCTCTCCTGCTGCGATGCAGTACAGGCCTTTCTGAGGTTTCTTGCTCCTATGCTGTCTCACGATGAATGGATGCAACACTAGAGCTTTCAAAAGCAAGCTGTGGTGCTCCTTGCCTGGAGGCAGAAGGACTTCTGTGTCATAAGAAAGAGGCAGTCCTCCTACCAAGCCTTACGAAACAGGCAGCAAACTCATGCTTTGAAGTCCCTTTACTTTCTCTAGCAATGTTCCAATGTTAGGTATGAAAGTCAAGTTTTGCTGTTGTCATTAGGGGTAGAGCAATTCAGAGAGGTTTGGAAGGGTCCCAGCAGTGCCTTCCAAGTATTTCTGCTTGCAGAAAGCATGCTCCTGTTGGTGGTGTTCCTGGCCTGGGATTTGAGAGATCTTTCTCCACAGAGTGACAGGCCTGGACTGAATCAAACCAGTGCATGGTTTGCTTCCAGTTTCGGTGGCTTAAACAACAAAATAAACCCCTGATTTCTCTCCAGATACTCTCCCGAGCACTCCCTCCCTGCTTCCCTGGGATTCACATCGTTACTGTTCTTGCCGCTCCATCTTTCTGTTGATGGGAAGTCGGGACAATGAAACCCAGCACAAAAAACACATGGGATAAACCAGGAAAGCTTTCACTGAAACCAGAAGCATCAGAAACAAATCAGTAGATGATATGGTGAAAAGAAGTCAGGATGACTTCATGTAGCCACTGAGCTGAGGCCCACTAAGGGACTGGAGCACGTTTGATAGTGGAGGATTGAGTTTTTAGATATTTAAGCATCAGAAGACAGATGAGGCTCAAGTGCCTATGTCTATATTATTTCCCTTCAACTTCTGCCTAGTTCATTGCCTCTTGCAGCTGCAGAGAGGCATTTTTATATCCTAATTTCCCAAGGAGTCCCTATTTCATTCATCGGTCCCTCCTTCTGCAGTACCCGAGTGCCTGTTGATCTTTAATGTACTCACCTTCACAGTCATGAGAGGTGGCCAGACATTGCCAAAGAATGTTTTTCAGTCCCAAGGTTTGTATTCCTCCAGGACCTAATAGTTAAAACTATAATGCAGCTCAGAGCTGTCAGGAGGTAATTAAAATAAGCTTATTGCTACTGCTGGGACTGTGGCAGACTTACTCTGTTTTAATTTTCCTGTGTCAGGGCACAGGGTTGAGGCCTGTGATTCTTTCTTCAGAGCACTGCAGTGTGAAATACCTGCTCACCCATGTATCTGTCTCCCACTTGGTTAGTCAGCTGAGGCAGATAGATAAAACAATACAGTAGCTTCTGTCACAGGCTTTATTTCTAGCTCTGACTGCTCTAGCAGGGGTCTCCAGAAATATACCCTGGCACTGAATTTTCTTCCACTTTATTTTTAGTGTATCTACAGACTGAGCATTAGATAAAAGATTATGGCAGTAAGTGTTAGAAAATCAGCTTTTTAAGGTGCTATGTGTGCAGGAGTGCAAGCTCCATCCATTTCACACATTCATAATTTAAATAGTAATTAGAAATTCTAAATAACCTCTCCCTGGGCAGTAGCTAATCTTCATTAAACATCTCAACACCAGCAACTAAAACTAGGTCAGCTCCTCAGTGGCCCACGGTGGGAGGAAGGAGATCTGCCCGACTGCAGCAGTGCAGGGTCTGGCTTCACTGGCTCTGGGAAGGAGCTGGTTTGCTGCATGCTGAGGGCTGCACAGAGAGGGCTCCATCCTCCACTCAGACAGCAATGCTCCTTCAGCAGCCACAGAGCTGGGCTGCCCTGCAAGCAAGGAAGACATGCTGCCCTGTGAGGGTGGTGAGGCACCGGCACAGGGTGCCCAGAGAAGCTGTGGCTGCCCCATCCCTGACAGTGTTCAAGGCCAGGTTGGATGGGGCTTAGAGCAACCTGGTCTAGCGGAAGGTGTCCCTGCCAGTGGCAGGGGGTTGGAACTGGATGGGATTTGAGGTCCCCTCCAACCCAAACCATTCTGTGGTTCTGTAGGTCTATGATCCAGGTGTGGTAGGAGAGCAGGGCAATGCTGAGGAGGCATCTGCCCATGCTGTTCTGCAATTGGTGATGCAGGGAGCGGGTCTCAAGGCTGGGATTCAGAGGTACATGCTCAGTGCAGGCAGTGTCTTGGCAGTGGAACTGCTGTGTGGCTGAAAGACAAATCCTGCTTTTGCAGCTCAAATCCTCTGTCTCCGGGTCCCTGCTAATAGCTTCCTGGGTTTTCCTGCCCACTCCACCCCAGTGCCCTCAGGTTTTCCTTTCCTTAAGTCCCATGTCCCGTTCTGCTTTCCCTGCATGTGCTCCTCTCACTAACCCTCACCAGCCCAACTCTAGTCCCTTCTTCCCCTCTCACTGAAAGCCACACAACTTTTGTTTCTGAGTTCAGGGAATCAGCACTGCTCTCCCCAGTCAGTGCTCCAGTCCCTTCACTGCTGGAGAGAGTGAGGAAAGCCAAAGAGATCCTGTTGTGCAGTTCTGATACAGGCAAAACCCACTGGAAACCAGACGGGGGTTGTATGAAGAGCCAAAGGCACTTCAGAGGAACTGCAAAGCACCAAGACGTGCAGCAAAGCATTTGGGTCCACAGCAAGGGACCCTGCCCGTGTGCAGAGGTCCTGCCTGGTGAGCTGGCTGGTGTTTTTCATCCTAACAACTCTATTTAATGATTTGTCATAACAGCTTCAGCCTCGGGTTCAGAAGTGGCAGTGGTTCCCAGACTAAAGTAAACCATCTTATGCAAATACAGTGCTGAAATGTTTTGCAGTAGAGTATCACAAGCAAGAAAACACGGCTCATCTTGGCTGATTATTGTATTAAAAAAACTGGCTGTTAAAGGAAGCAGAAATTTGCTGTGCCTGTAGGAGAGAGAGGAGAAGGAATCTTTGTGACTGCACATGCCTCCGTTAGTAGCATTATACATGTGCTGTTACTGCTTCTATTCACCATCCATCTGCAGCCATCTAAGCTTGTTTGAGCAGCTCTGCAGAACATGATCGTGCACTGGGAGCGGGGAGTGCAGAACAAGGAGGTGGCCTCACAAGGGGTGCAGCACTGGAATGTGCAGTTTGCATAGCTCGTAACATGATTTCTTTCATCCTTCCATACTCTGCCTTCCCCCTTAGCTGTGCCTCTAAGGCAACGCATATGTTATTAGCCAGTCTGCCCCAGAAAGATAGCATTAGCAAACCAGAGAGCGCTGCATCCCAGGTGAGAGCCAGGAACTCTGTGCACTTGTGTGATGGCAACCTCCCATTTCCACAGTGAAGCCTCCAGTAACCTCTTCAGTGTGGGACTGACCTTTCAGCACACCCTGTAGCCTATGTATCAGGGAGGCCAAGGAACCTGGTGATGGGTGAAACTGCTGGCATACAGTTGAAGGGACAGTTTCCTATCCCCATGAGAGAAGCTAAGGAACACAAGGTTAGAGGGGAGAACTACAGCAAAAAAACCCACCCTTGCTCTCCAAAACCTGATTCAACCCTCCCAGCTCAGCATAAGCATTAGCATCACAACAATTTCGTTGGCACCAGGACAATGAGAGAGCCAAGAGGGCATGCCTAGCACTACTGCAGTTAAAGGGCAGGCACAGAGCAAAGCTAATATTGAGCAAAGATTTGGATGGGCTCTGCTTGCTTCCAGGGTCATGAGGCAGTATTCCTAAGAAAACCGTGGCATAGCACCCTGCAAGGAAGACAGCAGAAATGTCTCTCTTACTTAAAAAGAAAAGCTTTATTTTGATACATTAAAAAATCTATACATTTCTTAGACTAAAATACAGTTTTGCATCAGTATCCTGGCACAATGTCAGTTTACACAGAAAATCTAAGATTAGATCAGCACTGTTAATTTCCTTTCTCTTCCTGCATTTACAGCTTGCAGTATAAAACATTTCAAATTCTCAAGACAACAATAAACAGTGTCACATTTACTTTTCCCATTCCCAAAGGAGGTGGCATTCCACTGGAAAAAGGAGCACCTGTGAGTTGATCTTGATTCAATGTAAATCACTAAGCCAGTCCAGGGGTTTGATTGCCCTGTTCAAAGTATGAGTGAAAGAGGATGAAAAATTTATTTGCAGATGAAGCTTTGATAGACAATGCAAATACTGTCAACCCTTTAAAATCTGTTTAGAAGATTTTCTGTTTTCCTTAGGCATCTGCTATGATAAGCAACACCATCCACCATACAGAAGTAACTCCTTTCTATAGGTATAGGATTCCACCTTCTTTCTTGCTCTGAAGAGCTCCAGAGCAAAATAAAAGCAGGGCATAGGGGATGTTGCTGTGAGACGTCTGTGAATCGAAATGTGATTTTTCTTAACTACTGTGAAGATCCTGCGGAACGTTTCCTACCTGTGAAATCCTGCTCTCCATGGCCCCACCTAATCTCTGACAGCTGCTTTCTGGCCTACATTGGAAACAAACCCACCTTTCTCTTTTCTTCTCTCTCACTCCCCTGTGAGACACTACCACACTGTCAGCAGCACTCTTTCTCTCATGAGAGGGATTCTCCCTTTGCACTCAGAGCGGGGTGGGACACAACCAATACTGAGACTGCAGCACACACAGTATTTATTTGAGAACTACAAACTGTGCAGTGAGCACCCAACTTCTGCTGGGTTTCACGAGTGGCAGCTTCCTGATCTCACAAAACCTGTCTGAAATACTCCCTAGCTGCTCCTATTCCATTCAAATAAGGGGCAGTGCTGGTTCACTTGAGGAATGGTAGCCACCCATGCTGCCAGTGTCTTCCATCACATACACAGAGAAGCCAGCTCGCTGTGTTACTGAAATTAGGCTAGTTCTTCTGAAGTCTGATGGTACTTTTGCTCTGAATTCTTGCAAATTTGGTTCTAAGGGGAGTCCCATATTTCTTCTACAGAAAAGTACCAAATGCTTAAGACTTAACTCATCATACTCATGTATGATGACTTGACCTCAGGGGAGTAGAATCTTAAGAGTGTTTACCAGTTTTCTGTTAGTTCTGTTTTAACA
>JBCJKH010073445.1:0-42211 GCA_039877255.1 Loriculus beryllinus | reverse complement strand
CTTTACAAGATGCCTAAACACTTCTATATTAGGTTGTATCATGCATTTATGAGGACCCTGGCAGCGTTTCAGAGAATATGAAGGGGTAGTGAGCTGCTTGAGTTGCATTTATGTTTGCCTGCTTATGTTCTGAGAGAAACCCTGCTGGCTCTTCTGCATGGTGGAACATAATCCTGGGCTTTTCATGCCAGGTCTTACCAGATAGATGCAAATTCATAGTGCGTGTATGTTGCACTTCCTTGCACTGTGCTGCACAGCACTACCTTCATAGTACCTGCTTGCAGTTAGAAAAATTGGGTAAGCCTCAAGTTGCTTATTTGTTTGGTGAGCACAGAGGGAGAAAAAACAAGCAACGCTTCCAAAACTTCACCAAACAAGAAATCTCAGGGCAAGCAAACTTGGGAAATTGAGGAAAATTAAACAGTAGCTTGGTTACTAGGTTTTTGTTGGTTTCTTTGTTTCCTGTGAAATGTTTCCAGGTGAGGTTGAGGGAATACTGGTAGTTCATTTAGGAGCAATCTGAAGTGAAGCTTGCTGTAGAATGTTTTCAGGCTATGTCAAAGTCATTTTGGGATTCCTGCTGGGATTTTGTCTCCCGTATCACCATGACTCCTTTGAAGGTATGTTTTACTTCATACACAGTGGAAACTTTATTCTGCAATCTAGATGGCTTTTTTGAAAAAAACTAGTGGTGCAGGCTAGGATAAATACCACAACCACGTGCTGGGTAAATCTGTAAAGTGATTCTCATGTAAAGGGTCTCCTTGGAAGTGATTCCTTAGCCTTGTATTTGATTTTTGTTTAATTTGCTATCTTTTACTGGTACAACGTATTTCCTAAAATCACTTAGAGTAAAAGCAGGGATGAAGTTCTGTGAGGCACAATACTTAATGTATGTTTAAAAGAAGCGGTGTTCTGTTGTTGGTAATATTATAGAAGCATTAGTACAATGTCTGCATTCTGTGTTCTCTGTGTATATATAATCAATTACCAAAGACTGCAAATTAGTTACCTAATGTTTCATAAAGAACTAAGGAAAGTGATGTAAATGCATATTTATATCATACGTGCTTTGGCAGCTACTGAGGTTCTGACCCCAGTGAGAAAGAGGTTGAAAACTGATCTGCAGAAATTCATTTCCTTCATGGACTTGCTTGTGTGGTCTGTGTAATGATGTCTTTCATTCGGATTGTCTTCTCAGTTGGAAAATCTTATGCTGGACAAAGATGGCCACATAAAAATAACAGACTTTGGACTATGTAAAGAAGGCATCAAGGATGGAGCAACAATGAAGACTTTCTGTGGCACTCCAGAGTATCTTGCACCAGAGGTAGGTTTACGTTGGCTGTTGTACTAAATTATCTTCTTAAATGCCATCCATGATAGCAGTAGCGGTACAGAATAATTTCTGTACCATAATGTGTTCTTACAGTAACTGCTGTTATATAACAACACATACTGAGAATCTTTCATTCATCATGTTCTGGGACATATCTTTAGCACAATGATATGTGATAATTTTCAGGCAGAGTAGTACCTTCCTTCCGCTTTAGGGAGTATTTCCATTTTACTGGAACAGTGCTTGCTTCTTGTGTCAGAAATCTTAACAAAAAAAAACCCAAATCCTTTTAAATCACTTCTAATTCTACATCTTTGCTTAAGAAGTTAAAGTATTGTCTAGTTCTTTTACTCTTTGAGGACAGCGTAAGGCAACATGTTTTAAGAACAGGACAGACCAAGTTTTTTCAGAGTATTTAGTATAGTACGCAGTAGAAGCGCAGACTGTTTTGTGACTGTTCTTACATGAGGTATTTCTCAGGTTTAATTTAAGCTTTTTGGTTTCAGAGGAAATATATCCAAGCAGAGGATCTCAGTTCCCAAACCTCATGTTTTGGGGATTTTTGGTACAATTTTTTTTTTTCCTAAGTGTAAAACACAAACACATGTTTTCAACTTCCATTCTGGAAATACTCTTCTGGGAGCTGTGCAACACAGGTGGTGTTATAGCTGTGAGTTAGTTACGAGAAGATCAAAAAGGAAGTTGTGTGATAGAGGATATATGTATATGTGGTATTTCTCAGGCAGACTCTGATGTTCTCTGCCCATGCTCTGAGCTGTCTAATAGCAGGGCATGGAACCTGAGCTAACCCCATGTGCCTCACAAGAAGGGCTGGTTGCCTCGAAGGGGTGCTTTGCTACCCATGGCGTTAAAACCTCTGCCCAGCTTGGAGCACACGCAGAACTGAGTCTTGAGGTGCTGGCTGATTATGTATTGTTGGTGCAGCCAGGATGTGTCCTTTCTCTGAGGTAGGGAGACTTGGACATTGCAAACCTTTTAGTGAACCATGCAGAAATACAAAGTATGGAAAGCTAAAGTGGATGAGGAGGAGGAGCATTTCTACTGAAAGCTGATGTCTTTGCTGATTTGCCATTGCTGATCTCCACTTGAAAGCAGTGACAGCATGTTGTTGGTTTTTGTTTGGTTTTGTTTGTTCTTTTTTTTCTTAACTGCCAGCTGCTTTCAAGGGCTTCTAGTCTTGGTAATAATGAAGAACGTGGGCACCTGTCAAAGTAGCTTGCACCAAAGAGGTGGAGCCAGTCTCATGATAGCTGCCAGCTCTCTATGGATCATGAGAAGTCTTCAGTGAATCTAAATTGGGGTCCATGCACAACAATTTGAGACTTACTGATGCAGGGAGTAATTAGCAGCACGACAGAGTGTTTATTATTCATAAACATGGCTTTTATTTTAGCTTCTTTCTTGAAAGCAGTTACTGAACTTCAGTTTTTCATCAAGGATTTTATGAGGAGACTAAAAATATTTATTGCTTTGGTTTTGTTTCTTCCTAACTTGGAATGTGGGGATTCCCTGTGCAGGAATTGTGTTGTCCTCTCTGTTACAGTATTTGCTGCTATTTTTCTCTTGGAAAGAAAAGTTGGCTCAGCCAAAACCCTGAAGGACAGGTCCTTTTTATTACCCCAGTACTCTCCCTTACTTGCAAATCCCATCTGTGAGTTGTAGTGTTAAACTCTGGAGGCTTTTGTCATCTGGTTGATAGCATGCAAAAACTCTGGAAATTGTGTGTGAGTGATATTCCGTGCGTTTAGGGTCACACATCCTTAAAGCAGGGTCTCAATCTTTTTGTCTGCATATGTAACTTGACTCTGGCATAGCAGCGTGTCTGTACAGTTGTTACATCGTTGGTTTTAGGTTCATACTGGAATCTCGTGCATGGATGACAGTGACTGAACCATGTCAACTTTGATGTGTCAGATGCATCAATGGCTGTGATGTTTACAGCTGTTCTTCCTTCTCTTTCAAATTCCATCTCACAGCAGTGTAGAGCTGCTCGTTAGGAAATGGTGATCCTATAATGTAAGTGAAATGACCTTGTTACTTTACTGCCCTCCAGCTATTCTGCGTGTGGTAGTAAATCATGGATGAGTGCAATACCTGTTTTGTTACGGTGTATTTTTCATACTAAAACCATTGCTGTGTTTGGTGCAACATGTGTAAAACTCACTAACATGAGTGTATGCTGGTTGTGATAAAGAGATCGAAGAAATGCGCATTTTACATCCTGTTTAGAATTAACAGAGGTGAAGACAAAAGTCGTAGTTAGTAATCTAGATTAGTAAGATTTGAAGTATTTGCTGCATTTCAAAAGCAACTGTAGCATTTATTACACACCCAGCAAAGGCCTTTGTGTTTTTCTTTCTCTTTCAATCTCTCCTATTACATCTCTTGCAGCAGTTTAAAAAACAAAAACAAAAATTGGAGGCCTGTGACTGTTTTATTTTCAGAATCCCAAGTGCAGGGGAGTGTGAACAGGAAGCATTCCTTGAACAGGGTGACTCAGAGAGCTGTAACTGCATTGTCACACAATATCTCCTGTGAGCTGCAGGGCTGCGATGCCTTGGGAAGGACAGGGCTGGCTCCTGGAATCCTGTCCGGCCGGCAGCTGTGTCAGCCGTATACATATACGGGGCAGCTGCACAGCCAGCTGTCGTTTAGTGTGAATCATACGGCAGGGGATGCTGTAAATAGACCAATGTGGGGTAATCTAATACCTGGCAGCCTTTTGATTTTACTGCAGGCCCGTTCCCTCTTTCAGATAATTAAGGGGAATAATTAGTGAATAGAGAGAGGCAGAGTGCAAACAGTTGTTACATGGAGTGTCTCGATGCCTCTTTTTTTGTGTGCAAAACACCTTTAGCGAGGTTTTGAAGAGGTTCTAATCCTGCTTTTATTAAACTTGCCTCAATGTAATTTGGCTCTTTCACCCTTTTAATTTTGAGTGTGAAGTATTCTGAATTGTAGCGGTGTAAAGCTTATGCTGACACCATGCAACAAGAAGGCCAGATGGTGGTACAGTCGTTATTTGTGCTCTTTACAAGAGTAAGCGGTTCACTGCAAACCCATGGAAACAGTAAAGATGACAACTAAAACCTGAGGGCAGGGTCTGGAATATGAGACTCTTGGTGTCAGCTACAGACAACTGCACAGGAGACACAGAGTCTAGAGAAGTCCTCTAACATCCACTCCATAAGCCACAAAACATTCCCTTCAGCAACCTGCAGTGCGGAAGATCAGAAATGCACTGTGACAGGGCTTCTCCCAAGCAAGCAGGAGAGATGGAGGGCACTGCTGGGGTCTCGAGTCCCTGCACCAGCAGTGGCTTTGTTAGCTTAAAGTATCAAGGGAAAAATGAACTGGGTTGGACTTCTGCTGTGAATCCTGGAGAAGTCCACTCCAGTGACAGATCTTGGGTTTGCAGCCCTCTAAGCAGAGGAAGGAGTGTTAGAGCTAGCGACTAAGTACCTCTGGAGGACGGGTAAAGGGACGGAGGAGGAACATTTGCAGACAATTTGACTGCTGTTTTATGGCCTTACAGCCGGTCAAATGTAAGGACTGGTGTTCTGGCTCTTAGTGTTTAATGTCGACTAGTCATTTAGTATTGGTGGATGGTCTTTCAGGATGTGCAGAACCACCATTTGGGGGTGCAGGTTGATACGAAGATGGTGAGGATGTTTGGCTTGTTGCTTGTGAAGTAACAGGTTGACGGTCTTCTCTCTTCTCCCTGCACTGGCTTCTTGGTAGGTTTGGGTTTTTCTAGAATACTGGATCCCATTTGGAACAGTTTGTGATGAATAAGTGAGAATTTAACAGCTGGCTCTGTAAGGTGAGAACAGTTCTCAGCCTTTGGGGCTTTTGAAAGTTGTACTTATCATGACCATAATGTGAGGGAGGGTGGGAGGAAGAAGAGAAGGAAGCTGCCATAATGTACCCGCTGCTGCCTTTTTCCCCTTCTGCTCACCTAGTGCAGTGAACATGGATGCCAGTTCTTTTCAAATGGATCTTCTGCAAATACTCCACTGGTAGATTTGGCTGTGACATGAAAAGATGAACTCGGTGGAGTAAATTTTCCCTCTCAAGTTCTGTGTTCATGCCTGATTTAAGAATGTCTTCTAAAGCCTTTTCGTTACATTTCTGCAGGTGCTGGAAGATAATGACTATGGTCGTGCAGTGGACTGGTGGGGTTTAGGAGTTGTGATGTATGAAATGATGTGTGGCCGGCTCCCTTTCTACAATCAGGACCACGAAAAGCTCTTTGAACTCATCCTTATGGAGGAGATTAGATTTCCACGCACTTTGTCACCTGAAGCAAAATCCCTCTTGTCAGGTTTGCTGAAGAAAGATCCCAAGCAAAGGTGAGACTGTTGCAACTTCTAAGCATTCATGGCCTCAGAAATATGAAAATAAAAGGGCAAACAATTTTCTTTTAAAGGCTTCACAAAGAAGTTAATGATTGTGCTTTGCAGAGGTGTGTCTGTGAAAGGGAACTGGTCGAGACAGGTGACTTAAAAGTGACTGGTTTTGTGCCACCATATGAAGTGCCCATATCATCATCATTGAAAAACAGCTGCAGTATTGCACAAAGGGCTGTTGCATGCACACATGTGCCAGCTTTGGTTTCTTTAAAGTTGAAGAAGGTATTTCTACAAAAATTGTAGTTTTGTTTCTAATCCATTCAAAGTGATCATCTACCAAGATGCAGCAAGTGGACCTATTTCTGGTTTAACTTCGGACATGAGCTGACAACATAAATAGCGACATGGAGCAGCTTTGATGATCAGAAGGGTGAACTTCAAAATGTGGTGGCTGCCATTAACTCAAACTGTAGCCTGGGACTAAGCAAATTAACCCTGCCTCTGGTTATAATGAATCCAATGGCTCTTGTGGATCATAAGCTGCTCTCCACTGAACGCTTTCGCCTTCTGTCCTAATTGAGGCTGCTGTCCATTTTCTGAGGTTTTGTTTAAATCTGTGCTACTAGTGATCTAGCATACTGCTTTGGGCAGTAGGTGGTGGTATCTGAACCATGTTTGTGGTGGAGTTTGTACCATGCTTAATCTATTTACCCTTTTTCCCCCTGTTCTTTTTTTGTTTGTTGTGGGACGGGTTTCCTGCTATGCTGTATTATTTACAAAGTAACCTTCAATTTAAAAACATGAAAAAAACCCAACAAAACAACAACCGAAAACTCCAAGCCCTTAATGGCTAAATAAAACAAGATCCATAAAGGATGTTGACCTTCACACAAAGATAAACATCAGCTTTAAAACCTACCATCCTGTCAGTCCAGACTTTTTTAAAACAAATAGTGTTGTGACACTGCCTATGATCTCCTGTCCTGAAACTTCCACTGTAGAAGGGCCCCATATAGGAAACCTTTCCTGTGAGGTGCAAGCAGAGTATTCCGGTTTGCTTTCTGATGTTTGTTTAGTCTGTGTGTATGTGTGTGTGCCCATAGCAGGAAAATGTTTTTTGCCAGTATACATATACTTGTAGCAGGGATTTGTCATCACTGCAGGCTATTTCCATCACTTTTTTTGATGGAAAACCCTATGGAGATGTCTTGTAATGCAAATCCACAATTTGTACTACCGGAGGGCTCAACTTGGCGATGACATGGGGAACAAGGAACAGCTGTAGTCAGGAACATGGCCAGCCTTGTACTAGGTGGCAACAGCTGCACACCCCTCCTGAACCCAGTGCCTGCAAGGGGGACTTCCAGGAGAAGGTGGTATAATTGATTGGCAGCTCCCCAGGCACTATGCTCTGCGAGCAAACGTGGCTGCAGACCCTGCCAAGAGGATTCCAGTCCAGGAAAGCACTGGGTTAAGTACAGTTGTGACCCTTCTGTAGCTTATTCAGGTGGGACCTTTCAGTCACTAGGAACACAAGCAGCACCTGCTGTAATTGGTTCTTAAAGGAGCATCTCTGATGACCAAAAATGCAGCTTCTTTACAAAGAATGCCCGCTTGTTTCTAGTTACAAGGTTTTCCCAGTGCCAATAATTACTCTACAACGTGCTCACTTTATATAGCCACTTCTTCACGTGTATCTTCTGCAGGCTTGGAACCTGCGATGCTCTGATCTTTTGAACAGATGATTTTTCCTGCTGCTGATAGAAATAACTATAGACTATAGACAAGCCTGCACACATGCCTGGAGCTTGCTAGTTACACTGATGCTTTCCAAGCTTTTTGGATCGTGGACCATTCTTAAATACTGTTTTTTTTCACCAAGCACTCTTCACCCAGCTTTTTAACAGAAGTCACAGCTGTGCAAATCCCTTACACTTCATGGTGTTTCAGGCAGTACAGAGAACTGAGCTGGGAGCCGGAGGGGTAGAAGTCCTGAGTCCTGGCCTTGTACTTTCATGTTATTTTTACCTATGATCTGTGTGCTGGGCTGGTGTCCTGGGTTCAGCTGTAACAGTTGTTTTTCTCCTTCTTAGCAGCTGGTGCAGTGCTGTGTTTTTGACTTTAGCCTGAGAACAATATTGATTAACACACTGTTGTTTTTAGTTGTTGCTAAGTAATGCTTACTCTGATCAAAGACTTTTCAGTCTCTAATGCTCTGCCAGTGAGGAAGGGCACAAGAAGCCAGGAGGAAACAGAGACAGGACGCCTGACCCAAACTAGCCAAAGGGGTATTCCATACCACAGCATGGCATGCCAAGTGCATATACTGTGGGGAGTTACCCAGAAGGCCCAGATCTCTGCTCAGATCAGGATGGTTATCAGTCACAGGTGGTGAGCAATTGCATCGTGCATCACTTGTGTTTGCTTTCTTTCCCTTTTCCCTTTTAGTTTTATATTCTCTCCCCTTATTTCCTTTGTCATTATTATTAGTGGTGGTGGTAGTAGTAGTAGTTTTATATTATACCTTAGTTAGTGGACTGTTCTTATCTCAACCCTTGATTCTCCTCCCCATCCCTCCTGGGGTGGGGGAAGAAGGTGGGGAGGGAGTGAGCAGCTGGTCTTAAACCACAACAGGTGGGTGCCTGGCATACTTTGGTAGTTGACTCATAGGGAGTTCATGGAGCCATATTGAAAAAACCCAGCCAGATAGCTACAAAAATGCATTGAGTGAAAAGTTAAATAATGTGCAGTAGTCTGGTTGACATTATGATGATGCTTTGGGGAGCTACTGTGTAATTCAACAGAAATCCTCTCTTCCACAAAGCCCAGTGGCGGACCAAAGTTGGTGCCATTGTAACGTTGTCCGTGGCAGAATTGACAGCATTTGGTAACTGCTGATGAACTTCAGAGTGGGACAGAGAAAACAGCAAAAACCAAGAAAAAAAATGAAAATGGGAGACGTCCTTTCTTGTAAAATCCTCAAGAAAACCCCACCGACAACAGAAGGTTGATACAGTGCAGTTCACTGATGAGGATATTTTAAGTTAAATGTCAAGGAGCCAGGAAACTGTGACCTGCATCAGTGAATTAATTACCTATTGTAACTGAGCTGGTTATATAGAAGCAGTCTTAGCATCTGCCTTTAGTAATGCCAGTTCAGTCTCAGACTCACAGGCATATGGGGAAAATGTGAAGAACAGTGAATTGCATTCTGCTTTTAATCATGATGTTTCCTAAATTTGGTCATATAAAATCCATTTTGTAAGAGAAAAGGAATTTTGAAGTTTCTTTTGGGATTGATAGAAGTTTATTAATCTTGTAATGTGAGCCCTCATTTCCCTAAGAAGGAGAAAAATCTATTCTGTAAATATTTCCTGTTCGTGCGACCTAAAATTCTCCTTTGTTGCTTTGTGCCATGTAATCAAATAGAAGGAGGCAGCCAACATTTTTTCACGCAAAAACCAGCGTATCTTTTAACTTTTCTTATTCTTTTGGCTGCAGATGCTCAGGAGTGATCAGTGAAGCTTTTACCTGTATGAAAACCAAACTCCTTGTCTTTTTAAGTTGTGAAAGGAAGTGATTTGTAGTTACAGTGTATGTCTGCATGTGATGCTCTGCTATGGGAAGGGTAGATGGCTTGAGCAAACCTGTCAGGTGACAACAGTGCATGTGTGGATTTGTAAGCAACAGAAATGTCACCTAAAGGTGTGACAGTCTCTTCAGATTTGGCCCACAGTCAGTGTCTGTATTGTGGCTCCTAATACGGTGAGGCACAACCTTATGAATGGGGTTATTTGGCAGGGCAGAGAGAAAGTGGTGCTGGCCACTGTCCTCCACTAGGGCCTTGGCTGTCCTTGCTGTAGAAGCTTTCTAACTAAAACTAGGAGCTTGTGGGTCTCCTCTTAAAAAGCTGGGAATGGACTTGGGTTCTGAGCACTGTTTACATGGAGAAGCAGAGAAACAGTATTTTTCCTGTGATCCACTAACTGCAGTCATCTGGCCTGTGATAGCCATACTTCCACTGCTGAATGCGTGTCTATATGCTGTATTTATATTTTAATATAGATATAAAAATGCAGTACATAAATTTTGAAAGATATTTGCACGTGATCTCTCTGTGGATTCGTAGCTGGTTGCCCTTAGTTTGTGGAGTCCTGTTTATACTATTTTTGGTTCTGTCTGTAGACTTAAATGCACAGAATTCAACCTGATCGTACAAAAATCTTTTCAAGAACTTTTATTCCTGATGTCTTTTTGTTTCAGCTTGTCCTTAGGGAGGCAGAGCTGCTGCTCATCCAGCTCTCAGTGGTTCTTAACTGTGAGTTTTGCATTAGGTGCTGATTTAATTTTGTTCTCTTTGAGAGGATCCTTTCATAATTGCGAAAGGAAAGAGTGTATGTTGGAATAAGTCCATATCCAAAATACAAGGTTTCTATCATTTACCCGTTCATTTTGAATGGATTTGTTTAATAGTATAGATTTTTAAAAGGTAAGTAAAACATAAGGAGTTTTTGTTGGCTTTTCTCCCTGAGTATGTGTTTGCCCTTCATGGAACGAGGGTTCACATTAGCTAACATACTCTCCAAAACACTCATAGGTGGCTGCAGCCAGCCAGCCTTCCTGGATGCTTCTGCAAAACACAATTCAGGTTCTTCTTAGCTTGTAGTCACTGCTGAATTTCTGTGCAGAAGGGCAGTGTGTTGGTATCTGTGGATAAAGGCAATCGACTCCTTCCTCTTCTTCACTGGCCATCGTCATCTGCACTGGGGAAGCAACAGGGAGCCTGGTAGAGATTTGGCAAAGCCTCTAGGTCTGTGTGGAACCACCTGAGAGATGATTACTCACAGAGTTTGTCTCTGTTCCCAGGCTGCCCTGGAGTTTGTTCCAGGCTGCTCTGCAGCTGTATAATGTGCTGCCAGGCAGATGGGAGAGCTATCATTTGGCTTGGTTTGGCTTGTGAGGCTCTGGGGTCAACTTAGGCTTGGTCTTAGAGCTTACCTGGGGAAGGAGAGCATCACCCAACACTTTGCTACTGTAAGACTGGGGGATGTGCTCCCTGTACTACTGCACATTTCATGAAGGAATGTGAAGAGGCAGACCCCTTAAGCTGCTGTGCAAGCATCACATTATCTTTGATATTTTGAATCAAACCTCTCCCCTCTGTTCCCAAGTAATTATGTATTAGGGCAGCAGGGTTACCACATGTGGCCTGGAGGAGAGTCAGGGCCAGCCTGCCTTCAGGTTCAAAGAACTGTCCTTGGCCCTCTTTCTGTAGCAGTATAGCTCTTGCCTTGGTCACACAAAGCCATTGTTCCAGGCTCTTAAAATAGGGGTAATATCTCAGTTTGCAGTGGCACCAAGAAGCAGGGCACAGGCAGATACTAGAGGTCAGCCTGGATGAACATGGTGGCACCTCTTGTACTTAAAATCCTGAGCGTCTGCTTAACCTTGTTACCTGAAGTAAGTCTCCTGCTGATTATTTAGTATGTGTGTTGTTTTATCCGTGCATGCCTTTGCTTGCAGATGTGGTTCAGTCTTCTAGAGAACGTTTTAACCTCCACAGCAAAATTTAAGTATCTGTTAGCTCAAGACTGCAACTAAACGGATTGCATCTATAAGCTGTGTGGACAGTTTTATGTTGGAATGAAAGTGCTTTATCTTGATAAACCTTAAGTCAATAAAACACCCTTTGTGCTTTCATGAAGCCAGGGAGGAGGAAAGATTTGCATACAACACGGTATTATCACTGCAGTCGTCAACTGTTTAATGGAAATTTAAATCAGGTTGCATAAATCAGTTTGTCTTAAAAATCCTTGCCTCTCTTACACTTCAAAATCAAATTCAGTTTTACTGCTGGCATCGCTCTGCTCTAGAAAACTGTGAGAGGTTGTCACTTGTTAATTTAGAGAGAAGAGTGTGTGGCTCAGACCTTTTATTTGCAGGATCTGCTGTGCTCCCTAGGACAACATCGTTCCTGAAGGGCAGGTCTTTGGAATTGTGACTTTATATTTATTTCCTTTGTTTAAGAGAGAGACCTTTATTCTGCGTGTCGGCGTGTTTTTAGATCTTTGAGTGGAACTGCGTCGAAGCCTGAAATAGACTCTCCTGCAGCCCTGGCACACGAATATGAAGCAGAGGCTTCCAAATCTATTCCATAAACTCAGAATTTCTTTGCCTACTGTTCAGTAAAAATTGTATGAGGAAAATTAACTGTACTCAAACATCTAATTACTTATTTTGCCCCAAACAGGTTAGGTGGCGGTCCGGATGATGCCAAGGAGATTATGCAGCACAAATTCTTTGCTGGCATTGTTTGGCAAGATGTATACGAGAAAAAGGTACTTTTACAACTGCTCTCCCACAGTGTATTGTAGCTGTGGATACACTGAATGTTTCACATCTTGTTGTCCTCTCTTAAGATTACACACAAGCCCTCCATGGAAGAGGTTTGCAGTTGTTTTTAGGAAGGCTAAATTGTTTCATGTTTCTTAAAATACTGTAGTTGGGTTGCTTTAGAACCAAAGCTGCTTTTTCACAGTGAGAGGTGTATCTCAATGAGATCCTCATTCCGGTGACTGAAGAATTGCTTCCAGTCAGAATTGCTTTGAAACTTAGGCAATATATAAGCTTTAAAAATGGCTTTTTCTGTGAATTCTTGTTGTCATTCCTTGCCATCAACCGATGTATTCCTTGTGAACCCAGGAGTTAATTGTTGGTTCCTAAGAACCTGAAGGAAAACTTCTTAGAAGCAGTAGTGAGAGATGGGCTATTTGTTCTCCTTTGCATTTTTCCAGTCGTCAGTGATAAAATTAGACAACAGGCAAGCACAGAGCAGTGGGGGCTCTTATGTAAATCCAGGGGTAATTCTTTTCCCAACACCCCCGCCATGAGCAGGGTCACTTCACATTAGACCGGGCTGCTCAAAGCCCCATCCAACCTGGCCTTGAACAGGAATGGAACAGCCACAGCTTCTCTGGGCAACCTGTGTCAATGTCTCAGCACCCTCACAATAAAGAACCTCTTCCCAGTATGTGATCTACATCTGCCCTCGTTCAGTTTAAAGCAGTTCCCCTTTGTCCTATCCCTACATGCCTTCATAAAAAGCCCCTCTCCAGGTTTGTTGTTGGCCCTCTTAGATATGGAAAGGCTGTTACAAAGTCTCCCCAAAGCCTTCTCTTCTTCAGGCTGAACAACCCCAGCTCTCTCAGCCTATCTCCATAGGAGAGGTGCTCCAGCCTCATGGCATCTTCATGGCCCTCTTCTGGACTCACTCGAGGTGTTGTCCTCTCAATTTGATTCTCATCAGCCATATTTTCTGTAAACGTTTATGTGAAATACAGCGAACTGTAATGTGGGTCTGGTGATTAAAGGCTCCCATCTACTGGTGCCACATGATCTCACTCAATTCCAGCCTTTCCTGATTTCATTCCTTCTTCCTGCACCCAGTGATGATACCAGATCTCATTTGATCTCTAAATACAGTTTGGTTCTCCCTCCAGTTGGTTAAAGCAGGTAAAAAACTTAGCAGAAACAGAATTTTAATTCTTTGCATTACTAATACAGCGATCTATGAGCAATGTTTGTGTTCTTAAGAAAATAGAGTGTAACACCGCTGGTTCCTGTACAGTAGTGGGAGAACTGTCCAGTGCCTGTATGCAGTTACAAAGAGTGCTCTGTTTCTTTCTCTGCTTTCACTTCCTCACAGGTTTGTGTGACTAAAAGGAACCGAAAAATCATAAAGTAAGTTTTTGTGCCTTGAAAGTGTAGATGGAGTTTAGACCTCTGTCCTTTCAAAGCACCCCTTGAGAGAGAGCTGCGTGCAGTCATGAGGGCAAGGAGGGATTTGCAAGGACTTTATTCAATATAACCTAAAAAATCCAAAATACTTTTCTAGACAGGAAGGTATCTGCATTTTCACCCAGCTGAATACTTGAGGATTTGCTACTTTTTTGCAGTTTTAGGTAAAAAGTTGATAATGGCTTAAATGTCTTAAGTGAAGTTACTTGCTCTTTGATGGTAGCGCTGGTTACCTGAATGGAGGAGAAATCACACAGGCTGGAAGCAATTTATTTAGTCATAGAACTGAGAAAGCCTTCATACGTTATCCTGCAATAGCACTGCCTCAAGTTGTTGCGGAAACTACCAGGAAACTCCAAATATCACGTATTTTTGGAGAAAGCAGTGTGCTGAGACTTATTCTGACCTTAGCATATCCAGGGAGGCCAGATTCTGGGTTTGCTTCTATCCCATTAGCATGTACATCTGAAATAGGTATGCTGTGCAAATGACGAGATTCCAAAAAGCCTGTGAGGAATTGCTGCCTATGTTCTGAGTGGTCCAAAGAGGATCTTACAGCATTTACCTGCAATGCAGTCTCACAGATAAAGGCTGAATTTTGTCAGCTACCTAGAGGTGTTTGTGTGCTAAGCTTGGTTACCCACTGTCTCCAGATAATGGTGAATACATTTATGAATGTAGGCTTGGGGTAATGGGGAGAATGCTTACTTTGTAATTAAGCTTTTGGGAAACATAACTTTGCTTTGAATTATAAGGAGTTTTGAATAACTGGGGTTGTCCCAAGAATTTAGAATATTCATTAGACTCTCCTGGAAGAGGGTTATTTGTCTCTGGTGCAAAGAAAGGTGCATTTTAATTTACAGTATTTTGCCCACCCACAAGTGAAACTTACACAATGAGATGTTAATCACGTCTCTTTTTCTGGCCTTTTTTGTCTCTTAAACCAACATAAGCCTGCGGGTATCATGCTGGTCTGCAGCAGTGGGAGGCTACAGGTGGCACCTCTCTGCTAGTTGAACTGCAGAGCTATTGCAGTGACAGCTTTTCAGCAAAGCAACATCTTTGCTCGGTAGAGCCAGTGTTAGAGCTTTCTGCGGCTTCCCCTCTGCTTCTAGCTTAATGTTCTGAATTTGACAGCTAGGGGTAAAAAAAGTCTTGTGGGTGCATCATAATCTGTCTCAAATCGCTTTTAACAGATACTGAAATAAAAAGGAAAATGATACAGGCAGCGCTAGCCCATTACACGTGTTCTGACTTAGGATTGCTGCTCCGAGTCATTCTGATGTGTGTAGTTCAGGTGTGTGCTGCAGTGCCCAAGTCTAAATCACTCTGTGCTGTGCGCAGCAAGGCAGAGCAAGCGGGAGCATTGTGAGTGCCAGAACCACCGTTAGCTTAAAAGGACAGACAGAACTTCACACACACATGCACGCACAACTAGTCAAAAGCAAACCGGGGCTGGCTTCAAGGAGTAGGCAGAAAACAGCTGTAAGGAGAAAGAGAAGAGAGTTGAAATGTGAAATAAGGAATACTCATCCTTAACAGGGTTTTTACATATAATACGTTTGTGTGACTTGAGAATAATGTCATTACCATTATAATGTAAAGCATTCCCTCTCCCAATAGCTTCAGGAGTGTAAGGCTTAGAGTAACAAGTGATTTTTGGGATATCTTCTTTCCTTTTCCATTTTAAAATCAGGGTGTTAAGACAACTTCTGAATACTTGTGGCTTTTTACAGGAACATTTGCCAGGCTCCTTTAAACCATTCTTCGGCACAGGGGATCATTAGTAATTAAAAAAAAAAAAAAGGACAACAACTACATACTGTAATTGTGTTTTCTTAATAATAAACAGAATGTTATATACCTTAATTTTTTAAAGATTGATTTTAAACAGCAGATGTTGTTTCATAGTTGGAAATACTATTGTGTGTGTAGATTACATTTCTTAAAGTTTTTACATGGAAAATGAGGGTGTTTCATTGCATTGTTGTGTGTGAGACAGGACAACACTCTGTTGGGTGCTCTCAAAACCACTCAGAGAGATGATTCTGGTGACAGGGAGCTTGAAGCTAGTGCTTTTCTTATTTACCAACTTGCCAAGCAAATGATTCTTCAGATCCAAGCAGGAGGAAAGGTTAGGATGGGAAAGAAGTGTTTTGTACATTCAAGCTTTGTTGGCGTTTTCCAGGTAGTGATTTCTGTCAGGGTCATTACTGTTTCTGTAGGAGCAGAAGCACAAGTCTGGGGGTCACTGCTTACTTCCAGCTGGAGCAATTTACCATTTACCTTGATAAACCTTTCCCTACAGTTCCAATTGGAAGCTGTATAGCTCCTCAATCACGCTTCTAAATTGTTGCCTGGCGTGGCTCTGTGATATTAAAAGATGGCCATGCTTAACCCCAGCGGTGGGCGAACTTAAGCCCAGTGCTGAGCTATTTACATATCCTCTGTGGGAGGGCAAAGAACAGTGTTTACATTCTGTTTCTGGCACACCGTGCAGCGGGGAGGTGAGTGAGCTCTGATTCCCTGCTCCGTTGCCCTCCAAAACTGTATGTGTTCCAACTCTGTGCAGCTGTATGCAGCCAGCTCCGCCACCCGCTTCCCAGGCGCGCTCCTCCTCCAGCCCCAGTCAAGCAGCTCCACTCCATCTGGAGTTCCTCTTGCCAGAGCTTGCCTAGGTACACATGGATGATTTCTAGCCTGTCTGCCCAAGCGAGTGTCAAGAATAAAAACCAAACAGTGCGACTTGTGGTGTAACTGGAGGAGGATGTTCATTGCTAGTGTGCTTGTTTTTTTGTAAGTGCTCCAGTTTTCCTAAGTTCAGAGTGGGTATCAGACTGCTTTTGGGGACCAGGAGTATAAAAGTTTAATGTCACTCTTGCCTTGTCCTCGGTTCCCCTGGGTTGGTCAGTTGTACAGCACAGTTGCACTCAGAGCTGCATGGGCTCAGTAATGCTGTAGCTGAGATTTCTTTTTTGTGACCATTACAACCTTTGTGGTGACGTGCAAGTCCAGCTGATCAGTTTGGTATCACTGAACATCTTTATTATTCTTTTCATCCTTCTTGAGCATAATTCTGACTAGATGCAGTTGATGATTAATTTCTGTGTAATTAGATGGGAAACCAGGCTGTAATATTAAACATTTGCAAGGATGTTATTAGGATGAAGTAACGTTAGGGTTCTAGGCTGTTCTTCATGCAACTAAATACTAGTGGCAAAATGCCTCAAATGCCCCATAAGCAGGAAGTGCACACCTTTTTTTTTTTCACTGTGTATGGCTCCTTCTTTATGAACTGGTGTTCTTTAAACTTATTTCAGGAATGTAGAAAAAGGCACTGTAGCTTGTAACTCTCTTGTCAAATTCTACCTGTTTCAAACTACTGCAGGAACCTGTAAATGGGTGGTATTTTAATTCTTTTCACAGCTTGTACCTCCATTTAAGCCACAAGTTACATCTGAAACAGATACGAGATACTTTGATGAAGAATTTACAGCACAGATGATAACAATCACTCCTCCTGACCAAGGTAAAGTTTTCCCAAATGTTTCCTACTGTCTTCTCGAGACCACCAGAAATCATATGCTGTAATGTCACCTTAAGGTGTGAAAAAGTGTTAGTTTAAACTTGGTTTTCCATCTGTGTATCTGACCAAGAAGTTGGTAAATAGATGTGAAACTTTGCATGTGTCTTTTCAGTTGGGAAATGAAAAACCTCTTTTAGAAGACAGTGACATTATTTGTACTGCTGTCTTTTCCAAATCTGCACATTCCCATTGGAAAACGGTTCTTTTCACAAATTTTGCATGTGTACATCTGCACATGCACTGTGTCTGTGCAAGCAGTCAATTGGATATGGACCAGTGTCCATACTGAATCAAAGTACCCTTTATTTTCACGGCAACCAAGCATGTTTGATGCTCTGAAATAGAAATTACTGGAAATTCAGATCACTGAGTATGGATTTAATGCAGCTCCTAGCAGTTCTGAATGCACATCCGAATAACTGTTTATGTACAACAACCAGGATCTTCTCTGATGCCCCTCTTCAATGGGGTGAGATTTAAGACTTCCTGTTTCTTTGTCCTTTCAAGTTATGAAAGAAAAAGACAGTGAAATCTTCAGAAATACCTTTACCGTGCATTATCTTACCCTTTGTTTCCTTAACATAGAGAGAAGGTAGCAAATGTTGTCTCCTCTTCATTTTTCAGATGACAGCATGGATTGTGTAGATAACGAGAGAAGACCTCATTTTCCTCAGTTCTCCTATTCAGCCAGTGGAACCGCTTAATGTTTTGCAATGTTTTCCCATTCAGAAACAAAACAGACTGCATTTTGGGGACCGTACTTCAATGGACACTAGAGAACTTTCTATATTATCTGAATTACAAACTGTGTTTGTATTACGATTTAGATGAATTTGTAGGAAGCCTCACAGATTCTGTATTTAAAACAATTCTTTGATGCATTTTTTGAGAAGGAAAACAAATCCATTCTTAAAGTGTTACGTCAAGGCTTTTATGCTGAATGACTATAGGTTTTTAAGAATATACACCAAAACTGTTTACTTTAGAAATAATTAAGGTATTCAACATATCAGCAACGCTGACCAGAAAATCCCCTTACTTTATTTATTTCATACAGTTCATTATCTAAATATAGAATCTGCACTCTGAACAATTAGATTTATATAGGAAGATATAAGACTTTAGTAGCTAGTGCAATAATATAAGCAACAAAGTGAACAAACTCTGGAGGGTTAAGGTTCAAACTCATTTTGGACAGCAGTGAAAATGTCATCCAACTCCAGAAAACCAACTTTAGGAACAACATTAATGGCCTCAGTGAGGTAAATCAAAAAAGCAAAAGTTATTTTTGTTATAACATCTGCTACAAGACATTACATATCAAACTGAATCCAGTGGAATTGCCACGTAGTACAGCTGAGTATTCCATTCTAGACAGTGTGTTTATTCCATTTGCATAGTGTTTAGGAATACTTTGTAGGATTGGCTTCTCAGATCCTAGAAAACACTTGATTTACCAATATAATATGAAATGCAACAATGCAAAATCACCCACTTTGACAACTGTATAAATATGCCAGCCAGGTCTCAGTGAGAAATCATCTTAACCAGTGAGTCAGCCAGGCAAAAGGACATTTTGGCACTGAAGTAATGACTTGTTGCCGCATTTTTTTTTTTATGAAAAGATATATGAATATATATAAACACTTAATGATTTTTTTTTTTTTGCATCATGCCAGATCATTTCTTCTTTCTTGAGTGTGCATTAAAGGCATCAGCCGACAGTTCATGGTGCCTTCTCACTCTTGAAGATTCACTTTAACAGTGTTTCCCATGTATAAGAAAAAAAACTAGGTTGAAACTTTCATATGTGTTTGAATAATAATGGTGTTCAAAAAGTGACTTTTTTTTTTGTTTTGTTTTTCATTTTTAATCTTAGTGGAAAATTCCCCACACCCTATTTTTGTTGTATCATGTTTCTTTGTAATTTTCATAAAAGCAGTCTTACTCTGCCTCTGCTGTGAATGAATTTATTCCATCGTAGGTTGCGTTCTCTTAACTTGCCTTTTCTTTTTCATTCTCTTCACTGTATAAAAAATGATGACATGTACTGCAGTTAACTAGCATTTAATTTTTTTACCTGAAAGGGAGTATGTTATGAAACCCCTCGCTTCCCCTTTCCATCAGAAACTGCTGTGTTTGCACAGAGCCCATCACCTTGACTCTTTTATTTTTAATAACATTCAACTCTAGTATTTTTACTCATGATATGAAAGTTTCCCTCCAAATACTTAAATAAAAATTGCTTTAACAAGTTAGGTTCTTATTTCTTGTGGTAGGAGCCTTCTGAATCTGCAGAAATGCAAGAACTGCTCCAGTTTCTTGAATTTGATGTGCCTGTCACTGAGGGATTTTTTTGAGGCATTTAGGCTTTTCTGCCCCTCCTCAGTTGTTTCATCTCTGTGCTGATCATTATGCAAAGATAATTTTGGAAAATGTTTGTTAAAAGAAATAACAGCCTGTACCAGAAGTAGTTTTGTCTTGAGGTGAATGAGGACAGGCCTCATTTTGCTGCCCCCTGATGCTAGTGAGATTGTGTTACTGAGGCCCTAATCTTCAAAGGTATTTCTATTCCAGTCATTTGGGCCAGTGTACAATATATAATACTGTGCTTCCTTTCTAGGGACTAGTATGAATTGATTCTAGGAGGTAGTTATATAAGGCTAGAATGTCCTTTTTTGAACAAGAATACAGAGAAGGATAATAAAGCGCCCAAGAACAACTGCAGTGTGCTTCAAAGTAAGCACAGATGTTGCAACACTAATAAGCCATTAAACATCCAAAACGTTTTTTTGGTTCAGGGAATATGCTGTAATTCCCAGTACAATTTACTGCACATTTATGCAAGGAGGGAAGGTGAAAGAAGGGATCTGTGTATGATGCTGGACAGCTTGTCCCATTCTGCAGGTCTGACCTCCTAACTGCACTCCTTCATTTGCTTCCAAGCCTTCATCTGACTTTCCAGCCAGCCCAGGGATGAAGTCCAAAGAGCTCTTCTTCAGATCTACATGCCCTGACAAGTTCTGAGCTAAGACACTTCATGCATCCAAATATAGGCAACATGAGTGAGCAAAGGTTACCATTAATCTGCTCCAGGAAAATCTGGTCTTTCAAATGCGGGAACAGACATAGATCAGATTGTTCTATTCAGAACAGTGTTTTTCTGCCAGTTGTTGCTAATGGATTTTTATTTTAATTCCCACATATAAAATGGAACTTCACAAAAAAAGATAAATGCAGCTGTCGAGAAGTCTGGGAATCTTAGTATTGTTAGCAAGAGAGCTGTAAGGGCACACCTGAATGCAGGGTCTTCAGGTCTTCTGGATATTTTCCCCCATTTTGCCTGTAACTGTTCAAAAGGTTCTGCCTGCTGTCTGCAATTGAATGATTACTGGTGTCACAGCTCCTACCTGCAGGCATAAAACTTGTTCTTTAAATTTAGATTTAGCACAGAAATGTTACCGCAAAAGTCAGAGACCTGAGTATTGTTCACTTCAGATTGGTTTTTGTGCCATATATGCAGAGGCTGCTTAAATCTTCCAGCTTCTTTAGCTCCTTTATTTGAAAACCCAAAACCTTTCTAACTATCTGTAGAGTCAAAACCTCCTCATTCTTTCTTTTGGCACTGAAAAATGTCACCGTGCTCTGGCATTTTGAACGTTGCAGCAAAGATGGTGCGGCCCAAGTGTAGAACACTGGTAGTGTACATCTGGTGCAGCCCAGGAACTTGGTTGTATACTTGGACTGAGAGAAAAACAGGACAAAAATGAAAAGCCACCTTTGCAAGAGAAATAAGTACAGTGAGTTCTCTGTGTGCCTCTGACTTCAGTCAAAAGATGAGATCAGCTGAGCACTGGCTGAAACAGGCATATGCTGCTGCTTGTGCTGTATGGAGTTAAGAGACATTGGCAGAAGGCAGGTAATTCTGCAAATTCCACTTTACATTGTCTGCTGCTAAAACATCTAGTACAATCCCATTAGGATATGGCAGGCTGTTCTCCCTACCATGGATTATAGCATTCCTAACTCTGCACAAACTGTGACCTCTCACCCCCCACAATAAAATAAACTGTTCTTTCTTCATTTTACCCTCTGTGGCATCACCCCTCAGGCAGGTGACCTCCATGTGCTCTCCAGCTGCTATACTGCTCTCATGCAGGCCTTGAGAATCTCAGCTGCTGTTTGTATTCTTTCTCAGTTTTCCTCTGAGAAACAAATGACAGTAGTTTCTGGAGGTTTGAGGGCAGTATCTTCCTGTAATTGTTTGATTTAGATGATCTTTGCTTCAAGCGGGGTGAATTTTTGTCTGCTACTTTGATTGCTCATGAGCATTTAAATGCTCAGTATGAGAGAACTGTATTCTTCATGCTCCTACCTGTTTGTGGGGTTTTTAAAATCTTTGCCAGAGAAAATACCCTTTGCTTTTTAGAGCGCATATGCTAAGTCAGATTTTTATTTCCAGGAGCAGGATTTAGGATAGTGGTCCCAACTGGAGGTCACAACCGGTATTGGGAATGCAAACTCCAAGGAGATGGAGTTGCAGAAGAGAAGTCCCCACACGTAAAGCACCTGTGGGAGTTGTGTGGGTTTCTGCTTGAGAACTTTGGGGAATGATAATTCAGGAGAAAGGTTTGATTTATTTCGCTGTATCTAAAAGCTTCAGAGGTGAATGCATTCAAAGAAATGGGTGAATGTAAAAGGATCTTGTTTCTTTGGTGTTGTAAATGTGTGTTTGTCTTCCACGTTAGCTCAGTTTTTTTAATAACATGGAGGTTAATTGCTACTAGAAGTAAAATGAGAAGAACACACAGTGCCTGTAGCAAACGGGAGCTTATTATCCCCGATGCAGCTGAGTGTACAGACGTTTGGTAGCTGTCTAATGGAACATATGTTGCATTCTAATCAGGTGATGACTAGTTGTTCTCTGTCTGATACCATTTTAAACAAAACCATTTTGTTACACTAGTCCCTGTGTGCTACTCCTTTCCCTTTTTCCAACGATTTTAACTTTTGTAACTGCTGGTTGTCATCCTGGGTTGTGAGCATGGTGGGTTCGTTCTTGAGGACCAGCTCAAGGACTCTGTATGTGAAAACACTACATCCCTCTGGTTTTTCAGCAACCTTACTGGCTGGTTCTCAGTTTCTCCCTCACTGAAGCACGGCTTCATGTGTTTGTCTGCCTGTTACTGCTCACTACCTGTGTCTCTAGAGATGGACTTTCTGAACTTCTTCCCTGGTTTAACGTAACCCCCAACTATGCTAAGATTCCATTTTCATGATTTTTTTCCACATTGTTTCTTCCTGTCTTCAGTCACATACCATAACTACTTGTATTTTGCATCTTCGTCAGGTTTTTGAGTTTATTTCAAGAAGATGATGGCAACACAGGCGGCAGCTGCTGTGTCTCTGAATTCTGGGTGTCTCTCAAGTTCTGTATGTTTTGAAAACAATGAATAATCTTTCACCCTACAGAAGATGTTAGAATTGTTTTGAGTACAAGAACGAAAGTTCTTCACAGAAACAGGAGCCACAATTCCTGCCCCAAATGCTGTGATCTTTAGTTATTCATAAACTCTACCATATCTATTTCCTTGCCCTATTGTGTTCTTACAGTACTGATGCTGTTAGCCAGAAAACTGTTGTGTAATACTGAGAAAACTTCTGTTGGAACAAAAAATAGTGATTGTGATCTTCAGCAGTGCCTGGGAAATCATTGAAATCAGATTAAAATGATCATAAAATACATGCTGTAAACATTATATTGTTTGGGGAAAAAGCAAGCCCACCAATACTGGTCTTCCTTTATCCTATTGAAGTAGAGTGATTGGAACATCCTGAACTCCTTTTGGGAAGTCTTGCTGACCATGCTTGGAGCAGGGGTGCTGGGCTAAACAGTCTCCAGAAACCCTGCAAACCTCAACTCATCTCTGAGTCTACTTAATGATTTATTTAGGTCCTGGACTTGAGAGCAGGAGCTTTAGTGAAGGACATTCTTCGTGGGGGTTTTCCCAGTCATCTCTGGTATGTGTTTGTACTTCCAGACTGACACAGCCTGTCTACTGCTTGCATACAATCTATGTGACTCAGCACCAACCTTGCTTTGAGATGCTTCCAGTAATACAAATCCTGAGGGTTTTTTCTCCTATTCTCATTGTCCCTGGTTATCCCAAGTTTACTACACTTACTGTTGTAAGCAAAGTATGTATCTTTGTTGGATTTGTACATATTTTATTGCATAGTATTTTTGTAAGTCATTTTCTCCAGGGTATGACGAGTATGTGGTAATCTAGTGTACTGTCGCTGGACTGGAGGTTGTCAGTGCATTCCTGTAAAGCAGGAACACCAACACCTGACTTTGAGACATGGGTCCTGGCAGGACCTTAGGTTTCCTCCTGGTGTGATTAGGAGAGAAAGCCCTGAGTGATACTTACTCTTTCAGGTGAAGGATGATGTCTACTTTGCATTAGAATTTGCCCTCTAAAAGGATCCTTTGGCTGTTCCGGAAAGGCTGCAGTAACAGCATCACTCACTGCCAGGCACTTTCATCTCTGCTTGGTTTTGGTGGTTGCAGCTTTTGCTTTCCACAGCGTCATGCCCAAAATAGATTCCTTTAATGTTCTTTTCACCTGTCTGACACAAGTCACTCAGAAGTTATTTCTCATGCAGGCTGGAGCTGCACATCTGTACCCTGAGGATTTGCATATGCTTCCAGTTTGCCAACTGTTGAAAACGCTGGGTTGACTTGGGTGTCCTGACAGAACTGAATCCAGCACCTCGCCACATGTCAGCCGTGCCTGAGCCGAGAGCCCCAGCGTGGCTGTGGGCAAGCTCTGTGCTGTAGAGGCTCCTTACCATGAGACTGGCTTTTTAATTCAGTGAAGTGAAGCTCTGGCTTTGGAGAACTGCAACACCTTTTCCAACACGCACAGGCCTGGTGATGATACAGCATTTCAGTGACTTTAGCTAATGAACTTTTCTAATATATTTGATAAATTCCTCCAGTGGTTTTTAAAGGCTTTATGGATGTGCAGAAGGATCGAAACATAAGCCCTGTAATGACCCTTAATAATCAAAATTGGAGTGATACTATTTTTAAGATGATTGCAGCATATAGTAAGCTTTCCATACAATATGTTTAGCTGCAATTGTTCCTTATTCCAGTATTATTAGGGGAAGTGAAACAAAATAGGACGAGAATACCTGCTGACTGTCGAGTCATGAGTATAAAATGAAACTGCAAAAACAAAGTGAACAAGGTCCCTTGGTGCAACTGCAGACTGGAAAGTTGCAGAGGAAGGGAACTACAAGCAAGCAGAACAAAATGTACTTATTTACACAGGTGAGGTTGTCATAAATTTCATGTGTAACTAAGATAAAGGGATTAAACTTAGTACCCCTTTACTTGATTGTAAAACTTGAAATTGTGTTACCTTTCCAGAGTTTTACTTTCTGCGCTCATTTGCTCAGCTGTTAAGGAAGCAGAGATCAAAGGTGGCTGCTTGTTGTTTAAAATGGATTGATTGTTTCTAATTCTACTGAGCAGCTCACTGAGTTGTGATGAGGGTGATGCTTCCTGGGCAGCCCAATGGTTTTCCAGGTAACACTGAAAAACACCTGTGCTATGTCGGAACAGGGAGAGGTATCCTGACACAGGATATCACCAAGACTGACTAATGAAGTTAATGTGTGTGATGCAGTATTGCCTGGGGTTCTCCTCTACAAGCGAGTCACTTCAATGTGCTTTTCAGATCACTGCTGGCAACTCTGTTTTTATTATCTCTGGATAACGAAAAAATGCAGGTGCATGTTACAAGAAAGGAAAGGTCAACAAGGATACTTCTGGAATATAAAGCAAGCCCTACATGTAAATACACCTATTTTCCTAACGGGTTCAGCTGAATTTTCACAGCACCAAGATGCGTGTGTGCACATGTCTGAGGAGCGTATGATACGGGTGTGCAGGCTGGTGGAGGCCCCGGGCACCCCAGGGCTGCTGGAGAGGAAGGCTGTAGCAACACAAAGAAGCTTCCAACTCCCCATCTGGAAAAATCCCCCACAGGAGCACAGGCAATGGCAATGCCATCTGTCTGTCTTCTGCAGCGCAGATCTCTCCTGGGAGCAGAAAAAAAGCTGGCACATGGAGGTGGGCTTTCACTTCCTTGCTGCACGGAGGTTAGATGCAGATTGATGGGTGTTACCTGTAGAGACCAGGCTGCTCTATTCTGTCCCCTCTCCCTTTTTTTTAGTCAGTTTTGTCTGAGTTCCAGTTCTCTTTATTTTCCCTTATGACACTCTTCCTTTCCCTGTCTCTTCCCAGCAGCCAAGAAACAATGGATTCCTTCATCTGCTTCTCCCCTGCCTTCTCTCATTCTTTTTTATGCCACCTTAGCCTGTTTCTGGTCTTCTGCAGTCCCTTCTAGAAGGTATGTTATAAACTGACATAATATCCCTTATAAATAATTATTTTCTCCTGGATAGTGTCCTGATGCTGGATGCTCCTTGGAGTCTTCAGAGAACCAATACACATTGAAGCTCCCTTCTAAATAGTGCAAGGAAGCTGCAAGACCCTCTTTCCTGGGCATCTCAGACAAATGCAGATGTAATGAGCAATAGGAGGTAGGGAAGTTAAAGCCCCTAGCATCCTTCCTTCTCCCATCAGCATGCAAAAGTCCCGGCTATAGCCTCCAGTGCGGGTCAGAACTGTGCCTGCTGCTGGCCTGGGTGTGGTGGCTGTCCTAGAAGAAATGAAACACTAAAGACAACTGAGTATGTGACTTCAGGAATGGAGGGATCATCTGTACTCAATGAGATGTTAGTTCAGATACTGAAGCTCCTTAATGTAGTAAAGCTAGGTGAGTTTAGTTTTTTCACCTGATCCAAACCTACAGGATGACTTCACACTGTCTGTATACATTCTCAAGTTTTCTGTATTTTTGCATGAAATGCTGGTCTAACCAAAGGAAAGAGCATGAGATTTGAAGTTATTTCCTATTCCTATTTTTAGTATAAATCTGCTGCAGAAGCACAACTAGAAATCAGTAGGGTAAGAAGGAGATAACTGCCTAGCACCTTTCATCACACACTCTTATGTCTTTGGCAGAATTTGAGGGGAGCCAGTTGCTTTAAAAAAATCTGGTCATCCCTTGCCTGATGTCTGGCATTTATTTCCATTCCAGGGTATCCCTGAATTTGCATGGTTTTACCAGCTGATAAACGTAAGAAGCCTGCGGAAAGCAAAGCAGACCATTTCTCTGTCCTTTCTCTAACTTACCTTTTCATCGTGGATTATTAACCTAGCCAGAGTTCTCTATAAAACTACAGTTAAATCCCTGATAAGACTGAAAATTGCTGATGGAAGACACTTACAAAGTCTTTTCAAAACTCTTAGACAGCTCTTTAAAATGTGGGGAACAAACACCAACCTTCAGCAGCCTCAGCCTGTGCATCCCAAGACCTATTTAATCCACTTTTCTAGTGGTGCAGAACACCTGCAGTCCAACTCAACAAAATTGGCTAAACTCCTGGAACACAAGACTTAATCATAGCCTTTCCCATCCTATTCCTGCCGAACCACTGAGGCTTTCCACCCCTGGCACCCATTCCTCATTATCCCTTGGGTACCCACTCATCTGATTTTCAAAGAGGAACTGGGGGGGAAATCCTGCCAGGCAGCTCTGTGGAAGCTGCCCAAGAAGTTTCAACACCCTACTCCTGGATGATACTGTCCTATCCTACAGTTACCCTGCTTGGCTCCAGCTAGTCTGCAGATGCAGCTTCCAAATACAATGAAGACAATATAACCTCCATATTGCTCCCTTCTCCTTATTTAGGCAGCTAAGTGAAACACAAACACGGACTCCAGAAATTCTTTTGTAATGGCCTTGTGTTGAATACTCAGCCAAAGCAATGGTTATCATTAAACAAGTAACGACAACACCAAAGCATAACGTATCTATGCATATGCAGGACAAGATCCTCAACTGTGTAGCTTGGTTTGCCCAATGACACTAGGCTGATTTACACCGCTCCTTTGGGCCTGGTGTTGGTGCAATCAATCAGCTAACTGCTAAAAATCCAACAATGAAGCCACACTATCGTCTATCCAGTGCTATTGCAGCTTGCTAAAACTCTGAATGAATGTTCTGTAGAGTGTGCAGAAGAACAGTACATGAACATTGGAACAGGCTGCCCAGAGAAGTGGTGGAGTCCCTGTCCCTGGAGGTACTGAAAATACATGTAGATGTGGTGCTTAGGGACATGATTTAGTGGTGGATTTGGCAGTGCTGGGTTAACAGTTGGACTCAATGATCTTAAAGATCCTTCCCAACCTGAACGACTCTCTGATAGCAAATCTTTCAATAAACGTATAGCATTATCAAGAATATATCCACAGCTAAGCAGACCACACTTAACCAGCTGAAATGAAATACTGCTGGAGATGGGTTTAAATATAGACTGGGTCAAAAGCACTTGAAGGGCAGTTCTACTGCTGTGGCAAACTGACTCTCAGTAATATGAAATGCCATAGGGAATGTGTCAGGATAGTTTGCTACAACAAACACACAGCCCAGCCTACTGAAATTTTTTGGTAATTAATGGTAAAAACTTATGTGGAACCTAGATGTTCCAAAAGCTTTCTGCACAGTAATGAAACTTTAAAGCACATGACATTAAAATAAGTATCAAAATAATGATCTTAAATTTATATCACACCTTCCAAGGAGCTCGGTTCATAGCACTTTTGCTTGTGTGGCATCTGACCAGATTGTCAAAACCCATTCTTAGAGGGTGCTGCAGGGTACTATAGCTTAAGTGATTCATGCATGCAGCTGTTGGAACTGCTTGCTGGGTTGTGAAAAAGCTCAGGGTGCCAAGTGCTGATCTAAGAGAACTCAGATCTCCATCAGCCGTCCTGGCTCCGAGTTGTTACTGAACAACAGATGGTAGCATGAGTTAAGCAAACTAAGAAAATATTCTAAGTGAAAAGCCTCACAAGAACTTAAATTCTCAAGAAAATAAAGAGAACAAGTGCTGAAGTTTGAACTAATTTTTCCTGTCCAAGAGATGCAGGCCACTAGACTTTAAAGGGTTGTCTCATTTCTAACAGTGTGTCTGAAGCATTCATAGTTATGAAAGCTTTCATTTAACTTGGGAAGAAGAGGCTACATGTGAAATTAGTATCACAGTCATCTCAGATCCAGCTCAAAGCCACAACGTTTGTGTATTAATCTATACTTGCACTGTAAAACACAACTGAAGACAATACCTGGCACTAAGAAAAAGATGAAAGAATGCCAAAACACAGTATTTTGCAGTAAATTACAAGCACCAGCAGTGATGAAGAGACAGCATCATGAGTTTTGACCATCTCTTCAGCAGAACAAGGCCAGCACTACTACAAAGGCGAAACTTTTGCTTTGGTAAGGTGAACAGAATTGCACAACCTCTTGCTGTATATCCATCTCCGGTAGCATCAGCACAGAAGGGCCAAAGTCAGTGCAAGGTGTAAGAAGAAAGGTTACAGCAATGATCCTTAAAACAAATACATGGATATATAAAAGTGCATGGAGTAAACAAAGAGTGGAATACTTGTACCAGTGAAGAGGGAAACTCCTTCTAACTTGGTTTACAATAACTTCTTGGTCTCACTAAGACAGTGCACTCCAATATAGGATAGGTGAGGAACTATCAGGATGTTTTCAGGACTTGGAGATGCTTGCGTTCAACAATGCTGATATGACCTCATATTAATGAGACAGTTTTCAATAGGATAAGAAAGCTCTTGCATTCACATGAAAATCTGACCTTGCTAAATACACAGGCATCTCCAGCCAGCTCTGTTAGTAGCAAGACATGCACACGCAACTGAGACCAAGTTCTCTCATTTTCAGAGAGGTGAGGACTTCCAGAACAATCTGGACTTAAACCATTCAGCGCAAGATGAAACAAGGTATGAAGGAAGTATTTGAGCTGGCTTTAACATTTCTGTGAGGAGAAAATTTGCACATTAACTACGTATTTTCAGCCCTACATTTTATTATACTTTAATTCCTTATACTGGTCATCCAAACTCTGAAGACAGTCCCAAGTTTCTAAGCTTGTTTTTTTCTGGGTTTAAAAACATTTCAAAAATCTAGTTTGGGGCAGTAAATAATCTCGCTATTATGGGAAGCAAAATCAGAACAATCAGATTACTGATCAGATTACAGATTACAGTGAGGTATTAGCACCAGAAAGCGGAGCATCAATCTCCTAAACCAAAACTTGCTGAGACTGAGATACAAAATTGATGTACTTTTATGTAAGCCACTTGTTTGCAAATAGTTTTTTCTTTAGGCTGAGGAATCTGTATTCTGCAAAGTGCTGCACTCTACAGCTCAGCTCACCAAAACACTTAAGGATATGAGTAAGTTTCATCATATCAGTAGTTCTAGCCGAATAAACAGGATGTACGAGTGGACATACTCAGACCACATATCCTTTTGCCAGATCCTCATTTCATGAGGATATCAATGCTTAGAAAAAGGGAAGATTGCAGCAGGTGTAAGTGCTGAAGAGTTTCAGCAGCACTATCGATTCCTAAGTGTGTTCAAAAGCACCATGCATGAATACATAGCCTTGCAACCCCAAGAAACATCGTAAAATACTTGTGCTTTTGATAAACTCTGAAGGCTGCAAACATGCCCCATGTTTGTCACCAGACTTTCAGCCCAGCATCATCCAGGGACTGGCTAAGGGTCTGCTCTGTCCCATTGCTCAGGTCATCAGCAGAGACATCCAATAATATCAAATTCCCAGCCCCTCAGCAATGCTGCTGGTAATCAGGGGCTGGCTGAGTTAGCTCTTTGTATCCGACAGTCCAGCAAAGCTTCTACCCACCTTACAGTTCACCTGTCCAAATCACACTTCACCAGTAGAGATTCTACAACAGCACTTTCGGGTTTGTGTTTAAAGCCTTGCTAATGTCAAGGTGAATGAGATCCATTTCTCTCATTTCATCCAGTACTGCTCACGACAGTTAGCTTGGTCAGACATAATCTGCCTTCATAAATCTTTGTTGACTGTTCTTAATTATGGTCTTACCCTTCATCTGCCTGGATGTAGTGCTGGACACAGCACTTGTGTGCATTCACACTATGATCTTCCTGCAGACTGAGGTCGGACTGACCAGCCTGTAGTTCCTCAAATTGTTCTCCTCAAAGAATAGCATAACCCTCACCTTCTCTCAGTCACCATAACCATCCCCCAGTTACTACTGCTATTCAAAGGTGATGGACAGGAGCCTTCTACTGAACTCAGCCTGCTCTCGCAGCACCCTCCAGCACATTTTAAGGTCCAGCTTTACAACCCTGCTATTGGCATAGCAATCACCGGAGTCTTCCACGTCCTTATGAAATGTGCATGATGTATTAATTTGATACAACAAAATGTAGATGTAGAATGTGGGTGTCTGCTTTTGGGGAGCTTGGGGGGAGGGAGGGGAGAGAAGGGGGAAGGAGTTGTTAAGAGATATTTTTTTTTCTTCTTCAAGTGTGATGTAAGTTACACATTGCCTGGCATATAAATACAACTGCTTACAATACTGATACCTTAAAATTCAAAGACAAAATTATGTGATCAATTTGTGGTTATACATATGCTTTACATTCTGCTTTTGTTTTTACAGACAGCAAAATGTTCCGGTTTGAATTTCAGGCTCTATTTTACGAATGGTACAAAGTATTTTAGATAAAGAAATTCTGTTTTGGAAACATTTGGTTTGGACCCACAGACTTATGAACGAGAGGGATAGTCAAAACACCCCCACCTGCCAGCTGTAAGAGTATCAATCAAGCTGTGAGGTCTATCAAAATACAGGAACTTAGGTAGCAATCTACACAAAACTAACCTAGCGATGCCACCCTGTGGCTATAAAGTGAAAATTCTACTGAAAAAGCAGAATGAATGGTTAAGTCTTCTGCCCAAGGAGCTGCTGGCAGGTTTTGGAACTGCAGTGCAAGTTTAAGAGTATATGTATGTAAGATAGATCAAAAAGCAGTAGCTGGTGATACTACGTGTTTTTTGACGTTGCTGTGCAGGTTATCAAGTGGACATCTGCCCCTACAACTTACAACTGTGTGTGTCAGGGAAAGAAGAAACACAAAAACATCCATATGTTAGAGTAAGTAACAACTGAGAGAAAAGGGGATCATGCTGTTAACTATTACATTTGAGTAAAATAATATAAGAGAATACAATTAAAAAAATCCTAAAGTTTAAAGTTAACGCCTACAGTCACAAAATGTTAAAGCAATAATAACCTCTTATAGGTTTATCATTGCTTAGAGAGAAGCAATAACATCTATCACTAGGTTTTAAGAGAAATCATAGAATAAGAATAGTTAGGGTTGGAAAGGACCTTAAGATCATCTAGTTTCAACCCCCCTGCCATAAGCAGGGACATGTCACACTAAACCATGTCACCCAAGGCTCTGTCCAACCTGGCCCTGAACACTGCCAGAGATGGAGCATTCACAACTTCCTTGGGCAACCCATTCCAGTGCCTCACCACCCCAACAGTAAAGAATTTCTTCCTCATATCCAATCTAAACTTCCCTTCTTTAAGTTTTAACCCATTGCCCCTTGTCCTGTCACTACAGTCCTTAATGAAGAGTCCCTCCCCAGCATCCCTATAGGCCCCCTTCAGAGACTGGAAGGCTGCTATGAGGTCTCCATGCAGCCTTCTCTTCTCCAGACTAAACAGCCCCAAATTTCTCAGCCTATCTTCATACAGGAGGTGCTCCAGTCCCCTGATCATCCTCATGGCCTCCTCTGGACTTGTTCCAGCAGTTCCATGTCCATGTGTGAACTGCACACAATGCTCCAGGTGAGGTCTCACAAGAGCAGAGTAGAGGGGCAGGATCACCTCCTTCGACCTGCTGGTCACAACCATGAGAGCTGTAAAAGTATAAGCTATAATAATTTGATTCCAGCCGAGACTTTTCCTAAAGGAAAAAAACAAAACAACAAAAGCCCAGGATACACAACACTAGCAAACACCATGCAAACTTGTATTACAACGGTAGCAGTTCAAAATGTAATCAGCTGTAAGAAATATGGTACTTTAATATTTTTCAAAATAAAGTATCTATACAAGAGTTATGTATGTAAGTGAGACAGTCATTAAAATATAGTGTCTCATCACTTTCCCTCTACTGCAATTTTATTAATGTAAAATAGAAAGTATGATTTAGAATTTTCTTCTTCTAATTTTCTATCCACAAGCAGCACTGGCCTTTGAATTACAGAGCTCCTATTTATTTTTTTAAAGAAGCATTAACATTTTCTAAAGCCTTTTGGCTACTTTTTATTGATTAGCCAATTTGCTTCAATACGAACAACACGACATTCAAAGCTCTTTTATCTTCCCTGAAAGATTCAGTAATGAAAATCCCTAAACAGAGTGGAAGAAACACCACAAGGACACTCTTACATCAGGGTACACATGGTCTTTCTCAGCCTCATCTACTCCCATGAAAAAGCTTTCTGGAAGAAAGATGCTCTCTTGGAAGAGCCTCCCACCAACTCCTTCATTTCACATTTGCAAACCTGCAGTACCCAATGTTATGCTACCAAGTTAGGCTGCACAGTCTTTGTGCAACTGTAGCAGTTTTGTTCAGCCCATCTACAGAGTGTTTCCGTTGGGTGGTTTGAGGCTTTCCTTCCTCTGCTTGGACAGCTCCACGTATTTTTACAATAGTCTGGGAGTCAAGCTTAGTCTGACAATCAATGGTATCTCTGTAACCATACATTTCTAGTGTTTACTTCCATATTAGCTTAAAAGAAATTGTTTTATCCTGACCAGATCAGTGGACTTCCTTTCAGGCATAAAACTCTGCTCGTTCAGTCTTATTTCACCAGTAATAATGATAAACAGGCCTCAGAAGTTTCTTATCCATCTGTAAAACCATTACTATAGGATATTTTCACCCCTCAATATGCTGGCTCCTCAGATGAACTCATTCCCTCTGAACAGCAGGCAAACTTTGACTTTTGACACTCTAAACTAAATAGGAGGGGAAGAACATATTATAATAACAACAAAGCACAGTATGAAGAACAATTTCCTTCTCAATTAAGAAACCAGATAACTTCTCTGGAGCCCTTATGCAGTACTAGGAGTACCCAATGTACAGTTCTATGACCAGTGGCAAAGACAAGGCCTTGCAAGTAAAAGTTAACCAGACAAAGAGACCTCTTCCCTTTCAAAAGTTTCTTTTTCTGCTGGCCATATAAAGATTTAAAACAGTCACCACTCCTAAGTTCCATTGTTTATCTAAGAACTGCAGGACTAGCACAGGAACTTTCCTCAATAATATTTGAGTCTTTTGGGAGACACAAGCACGTAAGAAGCAGTTTTTCACATCTTCTGAAGCCAGAGAAACAAGTGAGCTGGTAATCAGTAAAAAATATTTCTTACAGTATGATGCACCACCCCTGTGCAAGAGCTGACCACTGTTCTGTGCTCCTCCTGCTCTGCTCCTCCCAGCCTCTAACCTTTCTCTTCCAGCCCCCCCCGCACCAGGCATCCTAATGAACAACCATCTTTCAAGGGGCAGGCTAGAGGATAACAAATAAGAACTTTAAGCCACAGAATCCATGTAATTGAGGACAGCTTTCTATGAAATACAGCAGTGACTAAATGAGCCAAACATCTATCAACTACTTTAAAATACAGATCATTCGTAAACATCATGTCTCATCTCCTTGGAAGCCTGAAGCAAAAGAATGTTTTCAGTCTCTCACCCTCAGGAGAGAATAAGAAAAAGCAGACACATACTTAAAGGCTTCAGTTTGAAAAATATGTTTCACTGAAAAACATTTTTGTTCATTGCTTAAAGCTTCAAATGAATCAAAGCCAATTTTTAAAATTCTTCTCTAAAGTTAACATTTAGATGCAGTAATTCACAGATTCTTCCCATTCATAAACTTCAGCTTTGTGTTTTAAGATGATTGCCACAGGAATGTTTTCTATATGCCCTATGATAGCTGACAGCTGGGAACTGCTCCAGAGATCTGCCATCATCCAGACTTAATCTATTAGCTTTGAAAAGACAGACAATACTGTGGAATTACTGCACACTCTGACTAATACTTTAGTCTCACTTGACTATGACTGTTTGCTTGTTTTAAAGGTGGGGATAAGATACATTTTACAGCTACTCAAAATGAAGACTTGAGTAAAAACTAGTAAATTCTCCCATTTCAAATGGCTACAAAGCATGCAGAACCAGGAAACAAACCAGATCCATCAGCCAGAACAGGCTAGTGCACAAACGGCTGACCCAGTAGTGATGCAACCCCTCTTCCCTCAGGAAATCCTGAAGTGCAAAAATGCTTTTAAACAGTTGCTGTATGGTTATACAAAGTATTAAACTGGGGCTAGAAAGAATGTCAACTTACATCTCCATTGTGACCAATACATTCAAAGCCATCAAATATGCAGCTATGAAGAGGTACCAATATTCAGCAATAGCTATCATTGTACCCTTTGCTAAAGCATTTACCATTCCATCTTGTTATAGCCACAGTATTCTGAAATGTAAAATACACCCACTGTGCTTCCAACAGCATGCCAAATAAAGATGTTGCCACAAAAGAGAAGTCACTCTCTCAACTTGCATTGCAAGGACCTTTACCATTTCTTCAAACAGAAATGGCTACAGTGGGGGGAAAGAGGTAAAAGCAAAGAAGTGACTCCACATAAAAGCTACTCACAGTTGAGAAGGCTGGGAAGCATACATGACAGACCTGACCTTGGGAATTCAGGCAAATAATTTTGGAAAATAGAGCATTAGCTACACATACCTTAAGAATTTCTATTCCCTCTCTCCCCCCCCAACTGTTCTTTTCCTACAGTCTGAAATCAGCCATTTAAGACATTATTTTCCTGAGGTAAAGATGACTGCAGTTGTCTGACATACGGTTGGCTTGCAAGATGAAGAGTCCAGTGCTTTTATTTTTAAAAGCATAGGAAAAATAATAAAATAAAATTATTTTGAGGGGCTTTGCAGTAGTACTTAATGGTAATTACTCCTACAGCACAAACAATGCTAAGCAAACTGGTCTCTGCAGTGATACAAAAGGAAAATAAGGAATGATTAAGTTTAAGCAGACATACACTGAGTGCTGACCATCTTTCAGATCAGTCCATGAGCTACTTCTGAGTGGGCTTTCAAGAAAAGATGAAGTTTACAATGTAGATAATGAACTTATCGAACCAGCTGCTTTCCAAGAAAGTCCTTGCATAAGGTGTATGGTAAAATTAGTCTTTAACATCCAATTATTGAGAAAAGACTTTTTTTGCTCCAAACCTGGTGTACCATTTCTATCAAAGTTACTATGGAAAGAACAAGCAACACCATCCAAACTTGCAGCAATCCTAAGTTAAAAAAATTTAACCAGAAACCAGCAAATTTTCTATTCGAAATACCCTGGCTGGTTTTTCAAGCTAGCTCACAAAGTGTTGTGTGTCCAGGACAGATTTACACCCATCTGCAAGCACACAAGGAGCAACTGATTTCTATTCTGATCCCACAGAAGTGTGTCCTAACATGAGCAACAAATGGAGAGACACTGGACAATTCTGAATTCTCTATCTCATCAGGTGTATCACCAGGCACAAGCACAGGTAGGCCCCTTCCAGATAACCACATCAAATTAGGAAAAAGGAGAAAGTTGACTCAAAATAATCTGGAAAGCCTCAAAATACAAAACTTTATTTAGCTACAATATAAAGAAGTATAGTATAAAGATATAAAACATAGAAATTTCATAGTTAATTCACATGCTAAAAGGATTAATAGGCCAGCGGCAAGGAGAAGACTTCATAAAATGTACAAACATCTCAGCCATGAAGGCCATTTCATCAAGATTCAGACTCGAAATATCGAACAACCACTGCAGAGAACTTGCTCTCCCACATCAGCATAACTAGAAGGAAAAATAAATAAAAAAAAAAAGGAAGTAAAAAGAAACAAAGTCAGTGTCTCGACTGTTTCTGGAACATCAAGAATGCCATCCTATTCCATTATCACTGTAACAACAGGACTCCCACACAGCACACTCAGTATTTCTTGATACTACAGAACTTAATGATGGCAAAAAATTCAGATTACTCCTTGGGAGTGCATTCATTCATCACTGGCCGGCATACCATATTGCTGGTGGGAATGCAAGAGGAGTTTTTGATCCTTGAATATTTAAAGGAGAAGCTAAACTTGACTTGCACCAAGACCGATCAGACCGTTTCACAAAGGCATTTTATTTCCCATGTTTCAGACAGTTTTACTGCTGCATGAGAAGAGCTCAAGTCCTCCGAGTGGATGAGCCAGATACCTGTCAGGTCTTCATACGCTACAGACAATTTTCAGAGCATATATAATTAAAATTAGCTTAAAAATTAGCTTAAAAATTCAAAAGGCACTTACTCAAGAGTAGAGCACAAAGAGCAGATAACTGTGTTACAGCAGCTGCAGAGGCTGCTGCAGTTCTGGCAGACAAGCTGGTCACACTGCGTACACGTTTCCTTGACATCAGTTCTCACACACGACGAGCAGGCTTTGGAAGCTCTCACGGGCGCTTGGAAAAGATACAATTGAGACAAGATGTATTTCACAGCAAAACAGAGAAAGCACCTGGGAAGCTCTAAGGACTGCAGAGCGTGGCGTTTCCACTCGGCCGTTACAGCTACAGGTGGCAGCACTCCGCAGAACACACTCGGAGGCACCAGCACAGCGCTCACTACTCACAACTTCGTGGGTTCTTTTCTGCTCGACGCCAAGACTGCTGGAAGGTTCTCAAGCAGTCAACGCAAACCAGTTCGTGAAGCTCAAATTTAACAATTCCTTCTTAACAAAGGACCATAAACAACGGAGGGACCCCCCCCAACTCCACGACAGCCCAGCTCACACAACACCACAGCCCAGCGCAGCACCGGACGCCTGCCCGCGGTGGGGCCACTCACCCTTCCCTGCAGCTACAGATCGCCTCAGCAATTTCCCGTCATGGCCGATGAGCAGCTGCCCGCTCCAGCGGCGCTCCGCGCTGGCGTCCTGAGCTTCTCCGCCCGGCTCCACCGCGCGGGTCACCGCAGCGGGGCTGGCGGCCCAGGCGCCTTCCATGTACGCCTGGGCGCCTTTGAAGAGCAACCGCCGGGTCCTTTCTGCGGGCGGGACACGAGAGGAAAGTTACGAGCGGCTTCTCCCCGTCAGCACCCGCCATCAGGCCCGAGGGGAGGCGGCTGGAGGCCTGCGGGCACAGGCCGGTTCCGGGGGCCCACAGCTCGGGCGCTCTCCCTCATCTCCCCCCCTCACCGAACACGTCCCGCCGGTACTCTTCTCCCCGCACGCCGCGGCTCAGCTCCCGCAGCCCCACGCGGGTTTTCAGCTGGAGCGGAGCCGCTTCCCCGAACGGGCACGAACGCTTCGGCATGGCGGGCCCGGGCCCGCCTCTCACGGACCGCCCCGCACGTCGCAGCCTAGCCAGGCCAATGGCGGCGCGGTACGGGAGGGCGCGTTCTGCCGCCTCGGGAAGCCAAGCCCTGTCCTCCCTGAGGTACTGACGGGTCGGCGCCGCTCGGGTCTGTTCGCTTTTCTGTCCGTGGTGCAGAGAATCCGGCAGGACAAAGCAAAACGCGGTTTTGAAAGTCGGGTCTGCCGGGAAACGTTCTTACCCCCATAGGTGTTTCTGAACTCGTCTTCCTTTCTGCAAATCCTGAGGGTTACGTCTGTGCTCGGGTTCACCTGGCTCTTCCTGAACCATCGGTCAAAGCTAGAGCTGTCCGAGTGCCATAGAACCAGCGAAAATGGGCACAAGTGGAAGAATTCACTCGCTTTCTGTGAAGCCTGCGAGGAGGCCGGAGAAGCTCCAGCCGGTCAGGGCTCCTCAGTACCTGCCAGCAGTGAGAGCGGGTTCACCACCCAGTGCCCAGTGAGGCTTCAGGGACTGATGCCCACATTCCACTACACCACGGGGCTAAACCCTGAGGCTTCCTGTGGTCACTGTGTGACAGGGAATTACTGCAGTTTATTGGAATTGTCTCCCCAGCGAACTACTGGATTTGCCAGTGTCAGCCACTTAAGACTCAGCTGGACACAGTGCAGGGACATCTAGTCTAGGTCATGCTTTTGCCTAGAAAGGTTGGACCAGATAATCCTTGAGGCCCTTTTCAACCTGCTATTCTATGATTCTGTGACACAATTAAATTGCTATTTATACATAAGCTTTCTATAGCAGTCCAGGTATTGTTTCATGGATTAAAAGCCTCACGTTCAACTCCAAGTTGCAATCAGTCTGGTTACTGTGCATATTTTGAAAATACACTGTTTTTCTCCAAGCAAACAACCTTTAAAACTGGTGTTGATGTCCCTAGTGCAATGTTTTGTGTCAACTGAGGAACATAGTAAGTCACAACATTTGTATTTCTTCCAGAGAGGTTTCTGAATTCAATCCTTCTCTTGAATTCAAACCTTCGCATGTATGCATGTAAAAGTCACAAGCAAGTACAGGAGTGATTTTTCCATCAAGGAGCACCAAACCCACATTTCATCAGCACTAGCTTCTGAACTGCTACTAGTTTGCAGGTAAAATTACACTGATTTCATAGAGGTTAATGTTATTTTATGTATTTTCTTTTTTTTTTTTTTCCTGTAGCACCCCTCAGCCTAGCCTTGTGATCTGTGGTCTGTGGAGTAGAGTGGAAGCTAATGCACAGTGTTGACAATCCCTTCTGAGCTTCTGAGCTCCAAGTCTTACTCCTTCCGCACTTTGTTCAGCTGTGAAGATTTCTCCTTCGACTTTTTCTGCATGTACTTGCAAATGCATGCTTAAAGATGTTTGCCAGCAACTTCCCACTGAACATTGAAAACTCACAGTCCTTTCCTCCTCTCTAAAGAAATGTCTTTGTGAATCACAGAATCACAGAATCCCAAGGGTTGGAAGGGACCTCAAAAGATCATCTAGATCAGCCCCCACTGAAAGAGCAGGGTAACCTAGAGTACATCACACAGGAACTTGGCCAGGCGGGCCTTGAATATCTCCAAGGTAGGAGACTCCACAACCCCCCTGGGCAGCCTGTTCCAGTGCTCTGTCACTCTCACAGTAAAGAAGTTTTTCCTGATGTTCACATGGAACCTCCCGTGTTCCAGTTTACACCCATTGCCCCTTGTCCTATCACTGGACATCACTGAAAAAAAACCCTAGCTCCGTCATCCTGACACTCACCCTTTACATGTTTTTAAACATAAACCTCTCCACCGCCATTCCTTTTGTGGTTGCGTGGTGTGGAGGGCCACAGCCTGCAGAAATGAGGGAAGGAAAGCTGAAGTACAGGAGGCAGTACCCGGCAGGGAAGCAGGTGGTGGTTCTGTTCTGGGGTTGGGATTTCACGTTTTACCCCTCAGCCGAACGCAGAAGTTGGACCTTGGGCTGGAGCAGAACTGCTGCTTCCCAGCAGGTGACTGCTTCTGTACAGCAATCAGGTGGGGAGCTGGTGGGGAACAAAGCTAGCAGCTTCTAAAGGAAGATGGGGGCTGTGTAAGCACTGGCTGTGACCAGCCCTTCTCGCAGGGGGGTGGTATCACATTGTGGTTTCAAGGCAATGGCACATTTGTGGATTGGGGCTTCCCGTTTGCTTCTAGGAGAGGGTGACCAGCCTGGGAGCACTGGGGTGATGCAGCTTCTGCTTGAAAAGTTACTCTGAAACTGAAGTGATAAAGAAACGTTTCTGTTCTGGAGCCAGGGCCATCCCTGGCGTCTCCCCACAGATCCTCAGACCAGGAAGAGGTGCTCAGCAATCTGTCCTGGCCGGAGGAGGACACACACTCATCAGTGGTTCCCTGGCACAAGGAAGTGGCTCCCCTCCATGCTCAGCACCAGCCCTGCTCTGAACCGTGATGGGATCTGTGCTGCCTGTGCTCATGAACTATCTCAGCCTGGTTTTACCATGCTCACACTGAGGTGCTGAGCACCTTTGCTGACTGGGGAGAGCTTCAGCTGCCCCTGCTCTTGCTCAGCAGAAGCATCCTGAGGCTAAGGCCGAGTTTCTCAGATGCCCGTATGGGCACAGCGGTTAAGCACCGTTAACTCCCCTCTGTTGATGTGCAGCCTGTTCTTTTCCCACACTGTCCCCGGAGAGAGCATTGTGTGCAAATGGTCCTGCAAAGAAAAGGAAGTTTCATTTCCTTTTTATGTACATGCTGCTCTTTGTTCATGACAAAGAAGATCATTGTAAGAATGTGCCTTACACTTAGAACACGGAGAGGTTGAAGATGTTTGTTCTTTCCCTGGGGTATGTGCCACCAATCCTGCGACAGGTTCAGCTGACCCGGGGCATGGATGGGTGTGAAGCTGCCACCCTACCCAGCACCAGCAGTGGTTGTAGTTCAGCCCTGCTTGAGCTGCTGCTGGGGAGCTGCTGCAGTTCACCCCCAGCCCGGATGTGTTTCCAGCCACACTGGGAACTCAGATGTATTCTGATGGATTCCATACTCACTGCATTTGCACCGCTGTTGGTTTGAAGTCAGAGGAGGCAGCAGTGACGTTGCTCTGTGCGCTGGAACCTCCCCGCAGCACCCGGAAGGGTGGATCACGCCTCTTATCTCTGACCAGCTCCTGCTTTGGAGGGACCTGCCAGCAGAACTCACCCCTGGAAGCCACTGACCGAGGTTCTGCAGCTTTCATCCCCTGCTGGTCCCATCCCCGCTTCCAGTTTCCAGTTTCCCTTCCTTTGGCTTCCCAGCCCGTGGCCCGACAATGACACAAAGATCTGTGAAGCAGCTGAACGCTGGACAAACTTCTTCCTGTTTCTACTGGCCTCAACCCCTGTCCCCACACCCATGTTCAAGTCAGACCCTCAAAATACCACCCCAAAACCTGGGCTACATCAGGAATCACCCTCCTCTGGTGCTACTCAGATAGCAAAGTGAGGAAACCGGAGCATCAACCTCCTTTGCAAACCAAAGGGCATCTCCAGTAGCTCCAGTTCAACCTTAGATCCCGCATAGCACCCAAGACCTGCACAAAGACAGGGGCCTTGGGTTCCCACACAAAGCTCCAATTTCCTACCTCGACCTGCCAAAAATAGGCAAAAGCAAACAAAACCAAGACAGGTTTTGCCTGACAGCCCTGGAGCGCAGCCGTGCTGGAGGTGCAGCAGCCTTGCCCATGCAAGAAGCGCTCTGGCTTCCTAAAACTCCTGTCACTGCCTCTGTTTTCTGTTTCATTTCTGAGGTTTCGCTGTTGGTTACATTCTGTAACTTCAAGCAAACACTGTTGTGATTAAAATAAACATGAGCTCCAGACAGATATAAAATGGGCTGTGCAAGAGGAACGCTATGTTCCCAAGTGATTCATTCAGCTATTATTTAATAATTTAGGAGCTGACATAACTTCTAGCTGAACAAATCTCCACATTGAGCCGAGCGGTGGCTCTGCCCGCTCCTCTGGGGAATTTGAGCTGTTGGCTTTTCAGTGGGAGTCATCCCACTTGGAAAAGGGAAACGTGTGCATCCTTCCCGGCTACGTTTGTGCCACCGATCCCAGGGCTGTTACTCCACACCCTCCCTGCGGTTCCCCAGGCTTCACCCTGCTACAGTCACAGTCCGACTGTCCTGTCTTGGCTGGACAACAGGCGATGGACCACCAGCACGAGCGCGCACAGCAGCCTGGTGCTGTTGCTGTGCACCGTGGCCCTGGTGAGCTGCCACCCTCCCTCGGGAGCCGCGGTATCAGGGTGGAGCCGTGGTATCAGCGTGGGGCACCGTGTCCCCGCGCTGTCACTTTGGGGATCGCTCCCACCAGCTGTGGCAGGACCATTATCTGCACCCAGCGCAGCCCCGGCTTTGCCCCTCGATGCTGGGCACTGTTCCATGGTGAGGGAGTTCCATGCTCGGCCTTTCCCTCACAGCTGCTGATGGAGCGTTGGCATTAGCCTGTGCTATGGAATGTTTGTGGGTCGGCTGCTTCATAGGATTGTGGACTGGTTTGTTTTGGAAAAGATCCTAAAGCTCCTCCAGCTCCAACCCCTGCCACGGGCAGGGACCCCTTCCACTGGAGCAGCTTGCTCCAAGCCCCTGT